>JH814924.1:0-22709 GCA_000296255.1 Omphalotus olearius VT 653.13
AAGGTCGTAAGCGCTGCTGTGAGTGTTTTCAGAGGGAGAAGAAAACTCGGCCATGGCAATCGAGCACAAGTCCTGGTCTGACATACTCAATTTTTGAATTTGGCCCAGGGGGCTCGGCAATCAACTACTCCACGGCCAATTTAAAGTCCGTACCAGTAACCTCTCAGGGTCGTCAAATTCAATGTTCAACGCCCTCGCCGGTCAACCTTCCAATAATTCAAGCTTAGTGAGATGAATTTTCAAGTTCATGATCATGTACGTACTTGCCCTTGGCAGATGGACAAGGGGTGAGTCAATGAATATCCTTCCAAAAGGCAGGCCATTGAATTCAACATTCAACCTCGGAACTGTTCTAAATTGTACTTGTAAGTCCTAATGCATGAACCCTAGGTTGTGAACCCATCTTAGGTTGTAGCTGGCACTAATTTTTTATATAGGTAATTTTCTTAAAGTTGTTCTGCTTGAACAACCTGGGTGTTTTCCCTCCTCTTGCTTTTTTTGGGTAAAAGATCAGATTCTTTTGATATACATCAAGAAGTGATAAGAAGACTCGAAACCAGTACTCCTCCATGTTGCATAAGTGATGGGAGAGGCTGGACAACACAATGTAGATTATGTATACCAGTGTGGCTTCTCTTATCTTAAACCAATATAGTGTTTTGCTGCATTGAAATGTATCACAGGTTTTTGGGAGCTTATTTGCCATCTGATACATCTGTTGTGGTGTCTCCTATGTATTTCAGTTAAGCTCTTTGAAGTTGCTTCAAAATCATTTACATAAACTGAGATCTCACTCTTATAAGAGCATGTTACAGACAGTTTCACTTACTTTTTACACCAATCCACTACTCAAGACTCAAGATAACACCCAATGAAGATGCTCTTCTTCAAGAAATTGGTACCACTATACTTTCTGATGTTATGTCCATTGTATTTATTGCTTTTCATAAATCTGGCCTCATTCTGTATCGCTCTTTATTCTTGGTTGTCTTATTGCAAGAATTCTCTGGTCAGTAGTTATCTATGTGGAGTATCACTCAATGATATCTTATGACATAGGCATCATGGGCTACAGAGTATTCCAGAAAGGATACTGGTTTCTCTGTCTTCCATTCATTTGGGTATAGCTTCTGGCCAGCTTGGTGAAGGAATATTTCTGTATGAAGAGGTGGTCATCAGAAATTCCTCACGGTCTCTGAATGATAGAGTTTCAAGAGCAAATGGTCTTCTACAACCACTCACTATATTTGCCAATGTTATAGCTACTTACAATGTGAGTCTGTTTTACTCAACTTCTGCATGCTTAATATTTCAATCTACACCTGATAAGATTCTTCTGGGTGATATGACCATAGTCTGGAGAGCCTGGGTATTGGGGCCTCAGAACTTATGTATCAAGCTAGTAGCTGTTTAAGGCAGCACAGAGGGATGAAATCACATAATTATTTTTTCCACCCATTACAAGTGACAATAATGTTATTGATTTGCTCTGTACAACACAAAACATCAGCTTAAACACTGAATATTATTGATTTAGTCTGTACTACATGCAACATCAGCTTAAACGAAGTTGCCATGTGTTTTGCACACATTTTGTCATATGAAAAAATGGCCAAATTGTCACCAAAACTTATCTCAAAAGGCCACAACTTTCACAGGTGAAAAATCTTTATTTATTCTTAGAAAATCTACAAATCTAAACAATCAGTATTTCAAAGTGAATGATGAGTAATTTTACTTACAACAAATATTGCTGACCAATAGAGCCTAGGTATTCTGATCAAATCAGAGGCCTGCTGAACTGTCAAATTTTTGGCTGAGCAGTGCAGCCATAAGAACGAATTCTTGTTACACTCCGAATTCGTAATAAGGCACTCACATGTCACATCTACAGGTTTTGCAGTTAATACCTTGGTAAAATATAGATCACCTATAGATGCTACTATAACAGAGATGTCCTCTTTCGCCTTCAGTGGTGATAGGATGCCAACTGCAACACTCACAATATTACAATTTGAAGAGGATGCTGCATCAGTGCCTTCTCATGTTCATGAAGGATCTTTGGTCAGAGGAAGCCATCAGGACAATAATGTCATAGAGATGCAGAAGATTGACCAGCTTGCAGGATGTAGTGGGCTTGAAGGGCAATGGTAGGAAATTCTGAATCCAGAGAGTTTCTTGTTCTAAATTCATTCCTTCCTGGCATGCAGATCTATTCAATAGTACCAGTCAGAGCTTGCTTAAATGAGCAGTTTAGTGATTAGTTTTAACTCTAATTTACACTTTTTTTCATACCTTCACTTCAGTGAACCTTTCAGCTATACAAACTTTGCTGTGATGTTGACTAGGATTGCCAATAACTCAGCTGGTTAACTGACTGGAGCCAGAGCCAAGTCATATTAGGCAGAGCCACTTCCTATTATCAGCTCATCAAGCCATTTTACTCTAAGTAATGGGTCAATAAATGTTGACCCCACTAATATCTGCCTTCATCTTCATCTTCCTGGAGGTTATTTTGTTCTTTGAATCTTATATTTGTTTTCTTGTTGGCTAGGACTAAAACCCCTTAGCAGATGATGATGAGAGCAGGCAAATTCTGAGTCCTCATTGATCTTATCCTTGAGCACTTGAACATTGAACCTGGTAGCAGGTAGCTTTGACCCCAACCTTGCCTCCAAGTCCTTCTCTGTAACTTCAAGCTCAAGCCTTAGTCACTCCCCAAGGCCTCAAACCTACCTACTCCATCAAAATCAAACCTGTCCTGGACTAGCGGCAACTCCAGGGCTTGTGCACTGTAGACTAAAAGTCAGTGAGACTGATAGGCTCTGTGAAATATTGAGTTGAAAAGCCACAGAGAGGTGCTGGTCCTACATTACTCAGATTGCAAGCACAGAGCAAAAGATTTGACATGTGCACTGCATTTACAAGTGTGAGCACCTCTATGGAGCCAGAGTTACTTGGTAACAGCTATGACCACTATAAGGTGAATGCAAACACTGTGTGGTGGAGCAGGATTGGTACATACAATGGTACTTTTAGATCCTCTGATTCCTCAAAATTCAAATATACAGAACTTTTGTAAACCTCTGATTATTAGATTTAGCATAGCATAGTGTATACAACCCACTACATATCGACCTGCAAAGGTTTTACACTCGACTAAGTACAGTCCACGCCGTGAACCAGGGGTACAGTAATTTCTTCTCCGAACTGAGGCAAAGACGTATGAAAGTTATGGACATCGGTATATATCCATGGAAGAGAGTGGAATGATATCGAATTTGACAGCCTTCGTCGCCGAAAGCCGCGTAAGCCTCGTCAGCACGCCACTGATCGTGGGAAGATATAGCGGGGCTTGCCGAAGCCGCTCACCTGCGCCAGCCTGCGGCCCTGCGCCTCGCTGCCGCATTTCGACTCGAACAACCTCCATCATCAACAGCGACTCTCTTCAACCTTGAAAGACATTTCCCCTTGTTATTCTTCACACTTCACTGAACTGGATTAATTCAATATTAACTGGCATTCGTACTCTCATGCTTGTCGATAATCCGATAATGCAGCAGCCAGTTTTTGGCGACAGCCCTAGCTCAAACATGAACGATCTCTCAGAATTCTTTCATACCGAGCTTTTTTCTTCGTCTTCATCCACTTTGCCGTCGTCTGGGGCAACGCTATCTCCTGGTGCGCCTGGCTCCAACTCCTCGCGTGCCTCCTCTCCCTCGTCCCCCTCAGACTCTATCTCTCAAATTCTGAGCACGCCACCGCAGCAGGCTCCTCAGAGCTCTTTCCCAGAAGTACAAGACCCGTACTCGTTCTTAGGCGGCAGTGGCGCAAACGTTGCCAACTCGAATTTCGGTTTTGGCTTTGGTGGCGGGTTCAGTGGCGCCAGCGGAAGCAGCTCTTTCTTCAATTTCTTGGATGAGGATTTGAAAGTCGATTCAAACAGCACAATCTCCGCTTTTAATGGCCTTGATGGTGCTGGTAGCAGCGCCCCTTTCGATTTCCTCAACACTTTCACCGGTGCTGGGGATATCGACATGACTACGAGCTTAGAGACTCTTCTCAAATCCAACATTAATTCCATGTCATCCTTATCGTCGCCCTCTTCGAGCTCCGGCTCGGGCTCGGGCTCAGGGACATCAATGGCGATTGACCCCCAGCTCGTCGGTACCCCATCTCACGCGGCTAGCGACGACGAAGACGAGGAACAAGAAGAGGAGATGGAGGTGGTGGTGGGAAAGAAAGTGCGGTCTGCTAAGCCTGGCAGCAAAAAGACGTTGAAGGAGGACGAAAAGGAAAAATTGACCCTCACCATTGCTCCTGTCAAGGTCGGCGGGCACGGCAAGGCTCGAAAGGGCACAGTACAGGGCGGGGGTGTAACTAAAAAGGTTGCTTCCTCCTCTTTGGCGACCGTTTCGACGTCCACTTCCACCCCTCTCCCCGCAACTACGGCGGCCATTCCTTCAGCCTCACCGAGTTCCTTGCTTTCCCCCTCATCATCACGAAATAAGGAAAATGTTTCTTCTGCGTCCAGCAAGAAGGACGAGAAGGATTTGAGCGAGAAGGACGAAGATGACGATCTCCCTGCCGACTGGCGTCCACCGCCTGAAGTCTTCCAGAAGATGACGAGTAAGGAGAAGAGACAGCTGAGGAATAAGATTAGCGCTAGAAATTTCCGAGTACGACGAAAAGGTAAGACGACTAATACAAACGTTCAGCTCTATCTCGATGCTGAATGAAGTTTCTCAGAGTACATCAGCACCCTTGAGATGGATATTGCAGAGCGCGATCGCCTTCTTCAAGCCATCCGATCGGAGCTAGGCTCCACGCAGTCTGAGAATTTGGCCCTTCGCCAGGAAATTGCTGCGCTCAAGCGAGCGTTGCTAGAAGGTCGGGCGAGCTCCTCCCCTTCGTCTACCTCGTTGCCTATATCTCCGACATCGATGCGCGCCTCATCACCGACGTCAAGTATACGCGGCGCAGATGTTAACCTCAACAGCACTGCAGTCAGCATTGACGATCTCAATCTTCCCCCTCCTGCCCCTCTCCCCGAGAGAAGCGCGGCTGACGAGCTGGCCGCTCGCGTCGCTGCCCCAAGTGCATCATCTTCCTCTGCTCTTCTCACCCCGAACACACACAAAGATCTTCCTACCTCTCCTCGTGTCAATGGCGGTTTTTGGGGCGGTGTGTCTCAGACTGGTTTTGGCGGTCTTGGTGGAATGGGTGGTGGAATTACACCTGTGCACACTGTCCTCATGCCAGATCTCAACATGCGCACCGAGGCGAATCTTACTATTGGCCAGTGGGTGAGAGATGTCGTCGCCGCAAATGCTGCTGCCGCCGCAGCAAATACACCACCTAATGCGCCTGGGGAGCTACAGGAAAATATGAATCCGATGTTAAAAGCCTCTCCGCAGGAGGAAGCTCCTGCCCAGGCAGGGTTCGATGGGTTCGCGGATTCGAATTTGTTCACTATGAAGACTTTAGATGCGTAAGTCTTGATGGTTTTTTTTAGAGTATATGCGCTGTTAACTGGTTTTCACAGATACCGTATGCAACTATGGTCGAAGATGGCTTCACAACAATCCCATCACAACCATCATCACATTCAACAAAACAACCAACCTCATCAACCTCATCAACCTCACCAATCCCACAACGTTCATTCTCGCAAGATGTTGGAGCGCGAGCTATCCCCGTCGCCTTTCACCCTCCCGTCACACCAACCCGGTGCAAATCACTCTCACCTCAGCGGCCTCGCGTCATCCCTCAAGCCTGCATTTTTCGTCAACTCCAACAAGCCGAATTTGCCTTCGCAATTCTCCAGGCCGCCTGTCATGGGAAGTACACTCAGTGCTTTGTTGGCTGGGAAGCACACCGTGCCTCACTCCTCTTCGTACTCATCTGCCTCAAGCGCCTACCCGTCGCCTCCTCCGTCGCCTAATCTCAGCGGCAGCGCGCTTTCCAATAAGGGAAGTGCAGGAGTTAACGCTAACGCTGGTCAGGAGCCCACGCCCGCGCAGATGCAGCAGGCCCAGAATGCGATGTACGCTGCGGCGCTTGCGACCACTGCCAGCCAAACTTTGCTAGGCAGGTTGGGGAGTGCTTTCTGGGATGCGTTCTCTGGCTCTGCACATGGTGTAGGCGGTGCATCTAGCAAATCTTGGGATGCGGATAAAGTACGGAAGGTGCTTGAGGGCAAAGCTGTTGTTAAGGTTGTTGATGTGGACGAGCCTGCCAAGGCGGTTATGCCTGTGTCACCAAAGTCGTCGCCGAGGGTGCTGCCGAAGGTGAATGTGCCTGTGACGACGATCAAGGAGGAGAGTTGTAATGTGTCGTCTTTGTTGGAGGAAAGTATGAGAAGTTTGACGTTAGGAAAGAAGTGATTTGGTTTGAGATGGGGTAGGAAAGATTCAAAGGAAGAAGTTATCTATCCCGTGGGACAGTCTTACTGGAATTGTTCTCTTTGTGTCTTTTGCCTTTTATTTTTTCTTTTTTTCGCGTCTAATACTACGACGACAGCAGGCTATCTAATTGACAGAGGTCTAGCGTTGATCGTGGCCCTACTCTCCTTATTGTTGCTCTGTTTCTTTTCTCCCATGGTATTCGTTGACGACGCGGTTTTCTCCTCGTACGTCGTGTATATAATACGTCTTCCATTCCTGCGCTTCTCTTTCTCCTCGTATCTCTTCATCTGTTTCATGATCTCACACACCCCACCTCACTCCTCACTCTCCTTTTCTTTTGAGACCGATTGATCGACCTCGAGGTCGTATCGTCTCTCTACTCACGCGTCAAAAGTGTTCGCGCTCGCCACCCTCCCCCTCTTTGTCTTCTTTTTTTTTCACTCGTGTCTCTTGTTTTTGCTGTGACTGTTGCTACGCTTCTCGGCCTGTTGATAAGTAGATATAAATACAACATTTAATGTTATAATAGTGCCGGCCCTCATGTTATTCGAGTTCTGGTCTTTGCTGTGAGTGTCCGGACTTTGATATGTCGGGTGTCGGTACTGGTATCGCGAGTCCATTGAGACGTTTCTCAGTCTGAGATTGAGTGCTGCAGCCGTACAAGCTGAGTACTTGAGTGCTGAGCCAGTATGCGACGTGTGCGAGGCTTACGTATTTACATATGGAGCTGGCTCTTCCTCTTTTCCTCTACTACGGCGTACATACGCCATACCCAAACACTCCGCTATACTCGATCCGGTTATACTCGTCATGCACCATGCTCATTGTATTCCACTAATGATGTGCATCTATTTCCGTGTTTCTAGATCTCGAAAACTAGTTATGTATAACTATTATTAACAGCTGACTCGAGATGACCCCGTCACTCAAGTACACACGTCCGTGCATATAGTTCCATCATCTCATGCTTTCAGGCCTCGAAATATCAGGCTACGTTGCGCTATTCTCAGTTTTTGTTCTTGCGATACAGCGTATCGTTCATCGTTCGCGGGTACACGAATTCGAATACAAACGCGAGGATTCTCAAGGTTGCGAGTGGGCAGTCGACGACTCCGAGGGGACCGGCGCTGGTGGTGATGACGCCTTAAAGAGCGCGTCTCTTGCGAGGACGAAGTCGGTTTACCGCCTGCTACAGCTCTTTGGATGTTTTTCATTGCTTGGGTTGACGATTGCAACCGTGGTTTTCACTACGAAGCCTTGTGAGGGAACGAGCAGCTCCGAGAGAAGGGTTCATGATAATATTGTTCTTTCACTGACACTAGTAGGTGCTGTTCCGTTGTTCGTATGCTTGATGCTCATCGATTAACTCTAGGCTTACACCGCACTGCTCATGTGCGCATCTATGAGAGCGCGACCTCGTTGGAGCGCTATACTGTCCAGACATGGAAACGCGATTCTGCTGGTTACCTTCCTGGTCTACGGTAACCGTGATCTTCTCCCTCTGGCCTCGTTGAATAAGGTCCCGTTGGATTATTGTGAGGGAAGACTGCTGTGGGCCAAGGTCGCGCTGCTCGCCTTTACTGTTGTAATACTTCTGGCAATTCCACGGGAATACACCCCGATTGACCCACGAGTAAGTCACAACGTTTTGTTATATCACGTACCATTCTCACTGAACACCTTTTGCTTTCATGTCATTTCAGAATCCAATGACCGAACCTAATCCCGAGCAAACCGCTTCCCTCTTCTCGCTGATTTTCTTCTTCTTTCTGGACCCGATCGTTTTTTCGGCCTATCGTGTTGCTCATTTCCCCTACCAGAATCTTCCACCTCTTGCTGACTCTGATCAAGCGAAGAACTTGAAAGCAGCAAAGTTTCGGGTACGGGTTTAGCTGAACGAAGGTTTTTATGTTCTGGCTAATTTCTATTCAAAGTATCTTGACCCGTTCTTGGGAGGCAAAACGCGGCATATCTTTTACGGCATTTTACGGGCATTTCGAGCCGAATGGATTCAACTGGTGTCTGTATCGGCAATCTTTGCAATACTGAACGTAGTATCTCCTATCGCAGTGAATAGACTGCTAAAGTGAGTTTCATTTCGAACACTTTTGGTACTGAGTACTGAGTGTCTCTCATGGTCTTGACCATAGGTTTATTGAAACTGACGGCGCAGATGCTGCGATTCGTCCATGGTTCTGGATCTGCTTACTGCTCTTTGATCCTATCTTCGGGTCGATGGCGGTAGAATGGTATTTGCGCACTGCGGTGAGTTTGCTGTCGACTTTCAGGTTCATCCATTGAGCCACATTGAAATAGCTAACTGCATTCGTACAAATGGAAGCCCTTATAACTCAGCTCGTCTATGAGCATGCGCTCCGTATACGCGCCGAAGCCGGTACTTCTGACCCGAGTACTGACCCGAGTACTGCTAAAGCTCTTTCAAACCAGAAATCGAATCTGGCAGGAAGACTTAATAATCTCGTTACAGCTGATATTGCCAACATTATGGATGCTAGAAATACTATCGTTTTAGTTGGGGAGTTGCCCTTGGAATTCACTCTGAATATCTGCTTCCTGTATGCTGTTCTAGGATGGAGGTGAGTTGGTTCTTTAATGGTGTCAATATATGCGCTGATACCTGACTGTAGCGCTTTTGTCGGGGTTGCGGTGACATTCTTTCTGGCGCCCATCCCAATTAAAGTTGCCAACATTGGTAGGAAATTGCAATCTCAGCGGATGAAAAAGTCTGACGAACGTGTGCACGTTTTAACGGATGGTGAGAATTTGTAAACCCATTCGTCTGTCTTGTATCGTAGATATTCACCTCATCTTTGCAGTCATCAATGTTCTTCGGATGGTGAAGCTATTTGGATGGGAGCAGAAAATGGAATCCAAGATATCGGATAGTCGCAGAAAAGAATTGGCAATGCTCAAAAAGGCGCAATACGTTGCGGTAGCTGGCGAGATAGTCAAGTAAGGGCAATATTTATATGGGAATCATGCTTAACGATCTTTCTACATTTAGCTTTGCAATGCCTATCTTTGCCCTGGCAGCAACATTCGCTACATAGTGAGTCTGCTCTCGTCAGAATATATCTTTGTATTCAATCTTTTTTGAACAGCGCAAGTTATTCTTTTCGTATAGAATTCTCATTGATCTAACCCGGTCCTTTTCTACTGTAGACGCTCTTACTGCGTCAAGACCTAAATGCTTCCAAGGTCTTTTCGTCGCTCGTCGTTTTCGAGACCTTGCAAAGACATACTCGGGTAACCTTCATGTATATCAACAAAGCCATCACGGCAAAAGTTTCCTTGGATCGTCTTAATGACTTTTTGCATGATGTAAGCGAGTTACGAGTCGTTCATAGCGGGGCTGTTAATTGAAATACCTCCGGTAGACGAAGCTCCTCGACACATTCACGAGTGTAGAAAACGGGCCTTGCGTCACGTCGTGCGCAAATCTCTCGCCAGAGGAGATCGGATTTCGCAACGCAACGTTTTCTTGGACCGACGAATTGGGCGACACAGCTTCACCTTCACGACGGAGATTCCTGTTAAAGGTGGATGACACGCTGTTGCTCAAGAAAACGCAGCTCAACCTTGTGATCGGACCAACAGGATCTGGGAAGACATCCTTGTTACTCGCACTCTTGGGTTGGTGCTCTCTGCCCTTTGCCTATCTATACCTCTGTCTGATATGTTCCTCACAGGTGAAATGCAGTTCATTTCCCCGGGGCCTGATGCGGGGTTCAGTCTTCCTCGTGAAAATGGCATCGCCTATGCGGCTCAAGAGTCCTGGGTTCAGAATGAAACCATCAAGGTGTGTCAAATAGCAGTCAAGGAAGAAATCACTTCAATAAAGCACGCTTTTTGTAGAATAACATTCTCTTTACCACTGAGTTTGATGAAGCTCGTTACAAGAAGGTCATCTATCAGTGCGGCCTTGAACGCGATTTAGCCTTGTTTGAGGCTGGAGATGCAACTGAGGTCGGCGAGAAAGGGTTGACTCTGAGCGGTGGACAAAAAGCCCGGGTGACACTCGCGCGCGCGGTCTATTCTCATGCGGAGATACTTCTATTGGATGATATCTTGGCTGCTCTTGAGTGCGTACGTGAATGCTTCGTCTCGGTAGTTCAGTTACAAATCTCCTTTTCAGCGTGCACACCGCAAAGTGGATCGTTGAGAAATGTTTATTGGGTGATCTTGTTCGCGGAAGGACAGTCATTCTAGTGGCGAGTTCTGTTGCAGTGCCCGACCCTGGGGCATCTATTGATACTTTTTCTGCTGTAGACACACAATGTTGAACTCGTTCAACCTTTTGCTAGCTTCATCGTCACAATGAAGGACGGCAACGTCGCTGGCTGCTCTTCTTCCATCCCTAGAGACCCGGACACGGAGCTTACTCAAAAGTCGCCAGATGTTGCTCATGGTGAAGAAAGCTCCGGAGACATACGTGAAAGCAAAAACGGAAAGCTCGTGGTTGCGGAAGAAATTCAAGAGGGCCATATCAAAGGTTCTGCTGGTGAGATTGCTGTGTCTTCTAATAAATAACGCCTCTGATGTATAAACAGTGAAACTTTATGCTTCGGCCCTGGGCGGTAATCATAATATATTATTCTTTGCTGCATTTCTCTGTGGTCTCTTCCTTACTTCTGCGACAAGTATTTTTCAAACGTGGTTCCTGGGATACTGGGCTTCAAAGTACGAAGGAACGAGAGACGTTCGTGTTTCCCTGTGCGTATGAGTCCGTTGCAACAACATTTGTCCGGGCTAATCATCTTCTACTTTTACAGATATCTCAGTATTTATGGTCCGTATGTCTCCATTACGAAACAAATTTGAACCTCATTGAAATCACTAGTCGCCATATTGTTCCTCGTCGTGCTTTTGAATGCGGTTACTTCTGGGGTCTTCATCTCCGGTGTGATTCGATCTTCACGGTCAATTCATAAGAAATTGGTACAAACGATATTGGGAACTACTTTCAGGTGATCGACGTCGAGCTGTTTGTGCGTTAGATTCTGATTCTTAGCTGTATAGATGGCTAGATAAAACTCCAACGTCACGAATTATCACGAGGTTTACGCAGGATATCAATGCCGGTACACCTACCTCCCTTTAATTGAGTTTCGGAGCTCATCTCTCTCATGTGCTACGCAGTCGATACTGTTGTCCCCGGATTAGCAAAAGCTGTTGTCAGCTCAACAGTGAACCTGCTGCTGAAATTAGCAACTATTGTGATATTCACTCCGCTCTTTCTGGTTCCTGGTGTCATGTCCATAGCTCTCGGGGCTGTATGTGCCAGGATCTACATGAAAGCTCAGATGTCCGTGAAACGAGAAATGTCTGTTGCTAAAGCACCTGTGCTCGGCCAGTGAGTCTCCCGCTACGCTCATCTATCCGTTTCTCATGTATAGTCTTCAGTTTCGCTGCCACTGTGAACGGTCTCAGTGCGTCCAGTCCACAATTATGTGTACAATGCTGGTTTCTGACTTGATTCAGCTTCAATTCGTGCATATGCTGCTCAGATGGCCGTCACACAGGAAATGTTGGTTCGAATTGACAAGCATTCTAGATGTGCAAGAGTGTTTTACAATCTCCAACGATGGATGGCTATTCGTATGCAAATACTCGCAGGAGTGTTTGTTGGCTCGCTGGCCTTTTATCTGGTCTACGTCAAGAAGGACAATGCCTCGAATACCGGCTTTATGATAAACACAGGAGGTAAACTGAGGCTCCAGAGTAAACGGTAATATCCTGCTCATCACCGTATCTTAGTGACATTTACATCCTTAATTTTCGGCTGGATTATCAATGTGAACATTCTTGAAGCCCAAAGTATGTCTGATTATTTTTTCCCGCTTCTCTGGCTTACTGTACTCTTGAAACAGGCAACAGGTAAGCGACATCGATCTCCGATAAAAACGAGTATCCCGACTGACTGTGAATTGATGACAGTATCGAGCGAATACATCATTACTTCCATGTCGAGCAAGAGCCAAAACCAAAGCAAGAGGGAAAGCCACCAGCCTACTGGCCGGCCAGTGGGGATCTAGCCGTTGAAGGTCTTTGCGCGAAGTATTCATCTGACGGACCTGAAATATTACATAATCTGTCTTTCCATATCAGATCCGGAGAAAGAGTTGGCATTGGTAAGTATAATTCCTCACTCTCGCTCTTGAGACGAATTAAAATTTGATCTTGACCTGTACAGTTGGTCGCACTGGATCAGGAAAGGTTTGTGCGTTATGAGAAAGATGCCGCATAGACCTGATAAAACTTTCACAGAGTTCACTGATGCTTTCGCTCTTGAGGAGCATCCATACCACTGGAACTGTCTTATATGATGGAATCCCCACATCATCTCTCAATTTGGATGCACTTCGATCGAAGATTACAATCATTCCGCAGATTGTGAGCCTAAGTTTTCTTTACTATCCGCAATACTAAGTACTCGCAGCCTGAACTGATGGCCGGATCGCTCCGACAAAACATTGACCCTTTCGAGGAGTACGACGATCAGACGTTAAACGATGCTTTACGGTCTGCAGGACTATTTGCTCTGCAGGAGGATATGAAGATGGAAGACAGGATATCTCTCGACACTGCAATATCTGGTGGCGGTCGCAATTTTTCTGTTGGTCAACGGCAAATTGTTGCTCTCGCCAGGGCTATTGTGCGCAGAAGTAAACTACTTATCCTAGATGAAGGTTCGTGGAAGGTGTTTCTGTTTTTGATAACCTACTCACAGGAACCCATTAGCCACCTCTTCAATAGGTAATACACTATCTTGAGTAGTGGACTCGCGGAGCTGATGTGGTTTAAAGACTATAAGACAGATACTATCATTCACTCATATTTGCGGACAGAACTCCGAGATGTTACTGTGTTGACTATCGCTCATCGCTTACAAACAATTATGGACGCAGACAAAATTGTAGGTGCTTTCCAGTGTTTCATATTCTTCAGTCAATGATTGTTCGAGAATAGATGGTTTTGGATGCTGGAAAGATTGTGAGTCTTGATGTTAGGTTGGCTTCGTATATATTGAACTTTCCTGAAGGTGGAGCTTGGTGTCCCGAGGGAATTGCTTCAAACACCAGACGGAGTCTTCCGCGCTTTGGTCAATGAGTCCGAGCAACAGAAGGCCCTTGCTGATGTATCTGATGTAGCGCATCAAGTCGTTTGAACTCTTGACAGAAGTGTCATTTGTAGCAACAGGTAGCAATGCTATTTATCTTTTTCAGTACATCGACCCAGGAAGTTCTCCCCGTAATCCTCACAATCCGAGCAGTGTAAGATATAACACATACGTGTTATACATAAATCGCGGTGGGGAGTGAAGATATCAATATTTGTCATTTGTCAAACAACAAAAAGGACAATGGATGCTTAGTAGGGTTAGTCTGGCTAAGTCAGAAATCGTTAGATAAAGGGGCCATCGCGACAAGGCGAAATTAGCCTGTTCGAGCCGTTTCAGACTATTTGTAATTTCAATGCACGCTCGAACCGTGGCATCTGATCAAGAATATACTTTGCTGCGCAAGTGCAGTCGAAAGCAGAGCCTGGAGACATGCTGAACAGAATCGACTGGAGGTACGTGAACTGCCTGCGTCGCAGAACCGCTGAGATACTGTTCCAGTCGAACTCATTCAAGCACGTCTCGTCTGAGGAGGTGGGTAGCATGAGCTCAAAAGCGATATCTTCGAGGCAATCGGACCGAATCTGAGACAACGTTTTAGCAATCCAAGGACCAATCATCGATGTGACGGCGTCGCCGGGAAATAGTAGGATGTGCTTGTAACGAAGAGAACGAAGCGATGTGCATTCTGTGATGTCAATGTACTGACGCAATATACCTATAAAATAGAAAACCCAGCCGAGGTTTAGCGAAACAAGAAGGATAAGTATGTCACAAAAGGGTACTTACTGCTGACTTGGCGGCTATTCGAAAAGACAGGGAAGGATACTTGCAGATGCCACAAGGACGGCGCCGTCCGCTGAAGAAGTTCACCAAGGTGAAGCACCTCACCCGAAGACGCCGCGTCGAAGTAAAAGCTCCGTAGTAGCGGAGGTGAATCATGCGCGGCCAGCCACTCTGCTAGATCCTTCAAATTTGCTGCTCGCTTAAACTCTAGAATATGCCATTGAACGTCAGGTGAGGTTCGCCCAAGAGCTGCAACGCCCCTCCCGTGATACGTCCAAGTGAGGCGCTTCAGTGATATTCGTTTCAGACGCGGAAAGGAACATATGAGATCCACGAGCTCGGAGAACATATTGAAGTGTGAGTTATGGATTTCGAGTTCCTCCACGACATCTTCTAAGTCAGATAGCAGAGTGCGAACTAGGTCTTGGGGAATGTGCCCGAAGTCGGTACCTGTTACTCGAAGGGACCGTAGGAAAGGCAACAGAGATACGAGTCGAGGTATGCAACGCAATGCTCTCTCTACGTCGGGTACTCCAGACAAGAGCACACAGCGCGTCAACTCGGTAAAGAGAAGGCGTCGGACATAAGGGACAATGGTGTTCACGGGCGACTGAAGCAAATCTATCAGAGCAAAGACTTTCTCTGTATTTAGCGTTACCAGGGCCTCCGAAAACAGGTGGAATCGCGTTGAGGGTTGAAGCTCCCTGCAGAAGCTGCAAGCTAGCAAAGCCGACCTATCGTCGTGCAGAAAATCGCCGACAGTGTCGAAAATTTCTAGTGGGATATGAGTCGGCATTTTGGCGTAGTGTATGTGACCGGTCAAGAGGGGGTGTTTGGTTAAAAGATTGTTTCCTGGAAAGGTGCATATGTCTTTTTACCGAGTCCATACATCCGAGTCGGCAAAGTTAAGCCTAACAATTAGAGTGATTGGTCAACACGAGGTGCACAGGGAAACTGGTAAGTATGGGTGTAATACCAACGAGGATATCCGAGCCCTTGTTTAGCGCACGTATGGCGACCCTTGGTCCGTACCAAGCGAGTGCCATGTAATCTGCCGGAATTGACAGCGAAAGGTCGCAGGTCCACACTCCTGACGCTGGGCTCCAGATTGTTCTCGTAAACTCGACGTGTAGTACAATGGGGCATTGAAATGGAAATGGTTCTGGATTGGTTCATCTTCATTGCCAGATATTATACTGTGCTCAATTTGAGGATAGTTCGATGATGATAGTTCCAGCTACACACCTGAATCATGATTATTCGAACACCGATCATTCTTCCCTCATTCCCTCTAGGGAACCGTACAAGTCTTGACGCTCAGGGCTATGTACGTGGGCAGAGTCCGCTTCTAAGGTTGTTACGTCCATCATTGCCGTCGATCACAAAACGACGCCTTGGAGTTGGAAACAGGCCTCTGTGGTGCCAAAGCTTGTGACCAGACTGCTACACCTTTATCGTGTCTTCCCCCGTATTGCAAATTTAGTCGAAAAAGGACAAGAAAGAAAGAGACAGAGTCGGGACACCATTGTGACAGAGTTGAGCTTCAATTGCTTAAGCGCCTTGCTGGAACCGTGGGAAGCTGCAACAAGCGCCAAAAGTTTGCTCGTCGTTGGACACTGCCATTGTTCGATGATCAACCCAACCTAACGATGCATGTTACAGACCTTGTACTTCAACGAAGGAATCCTACTCCATGCGTTCAAGTCCTAGCTCGTGATTGAAGTTGAAAACACCGGGTAGTGTTTTTTGTTCTCGTTCGCAGACCCTCTCAAGCTTTCAAGCTTTCCTAGGTCAAAAGGTAGCTTTGAAAATCGTGGATGTACGCGTACACCTGGTCTCGTATATGTACTTGGGTAGTTGGTCTGGCCGAGAGCGATGCTCATGATGTGGCAGATGCTTGAGGTGAGTTACAGTGAGGCAGTGACTCTAGATGATTATGATGACTCTTCAGGTTCTATTTCTCATTTCTCAATGCATCAGGTACCCATGTATGTACACTCTGTTCGAGTGCTTGAAAGCAATAGAGCTAGTCTCATCCGCCTTCTCCTGTAGGTACCGATTTGAAAGGATAACTTTGGAACATCTAGTCAGGCTTTCTAAGATTGCGGAATACAGCTAAAGGAATCAATACCTGATCAATACCCAATCCACAGTGCCAACTTGACTTCACAGCTAGAGATCTACTTTGAGAGTGACTATGAAAATCTCAAAATATCCCACGAAGACACCGCACATCCGATTTTCGTGTAACGCGATACCAAGGTAACAATGCAGCGCCGCATTTTCCCCCATTCATCCGCGTCCTGGTCAAACAATCAGAAACCAATGTTACCCTGTACTCTCTCTGTAGATCCGGGGTAATAGCTGGAACGTGGGACAACAAAACTTCCGCGCAAAGTTGTGCTCCGATTCGTGACCCCCCCTTCTCTCTCCGATAAGAGGTTCACACATTCTCTGTTAATCATTTATTGCGAGACGAACCGAACTGTGGTGGTTTGGTCGAAGGTGGTCACGGTGGTGAGTTCTAATTTTCTCCCGCGAGGTGTGTTCCTTGCTGACAAGCTACTCGCGGTGCGCATACATATACACATTCTTTAGTGACTCCGAGAGAGGTCGAGAAGCCAGGCACACTTTGCAACCTTACGCAGTTGAGAGCTCCATTCACATTACCAGTCGGGACTAACGGGCTCGTAAGACAGAAT
The DNA here is from genome assembly GCA_000296255.1 of Omphalotus olearius VT 653.13. Lineage (NCBI taxonomy): Eukaryota > Fungi > Basidiomycota > Agaricomycetes > Agaricales > Omphalotaceae > Omphalotus > Omphalotus olearius. Next base: position 17,037 of record JH814924.1, read on the forward strand.
TAAACACAACATCATGTGAACCAACCACGCAAAACGGTAGGCTAAAACTTTCTCTGGCTTCAGCGCTATTCCTACGTTTCCCCGTCCGCATGCCAGCTCCTTGGCTTGACTACTTTTGTGAGGGCAATTCAATTGTTGGTACGGTACCGAAGGATTCAGTGACAAAGTTCATATTTTCCTCTCCAGATCCCATGACCACTACTGCTATCTTCGAAGTTGATCCTTCATTAAGGAATGAAGCTCTATTCGTCGTTCATGTAGCAGTCAGCAGTGGGTAGGATGAGCTGGCATTAGGTTGCTCCGTTTATAGTTGGAACCTTCCATTCGTGATATACATCCTCCACTGACGACTCTTAGCCCCTCCCGACTTCCCGGTCATCCTATCAAAGCTAGCGCTGATCAACTATACCATCGTGTGGCGCGATTTCGATTTTTGAAGAAGAGAAGATGGCGTTCCATGTATACATAATTTTATGCCAATGCGGATCTCCGCCTGCCATCAGTGGGTGAGAAGGTTCTTACAATACGCTGATAAAAATTGAGTCTGATACTTTCGCCCGCCGAATTGCGTCCGTAGTGTCTTTATTGTATCTTTTCTGCCTCCTTCATTCCTTCTTCTGTGCATTTGCATCCCAGGCTAGCTATTCAAAGCACATGGATTCCTTCCTTATAACTTGATGTGCTCCCGCGATGGTTTTTCTTCTCTTCTTGTGCTTTTCCCTCGCCGAATAGTCATCACTAGCCAATTCAACGTCTCTTCGCAAATTCTTTATACGACTTCTGATATTCAGTAAGTGGGCAACTGGTATCAGCCAGCATAAAACAAGTAGGCTGCTTCATAAGTACTTGTTGATCTGATCGTTCATCTTTGTTTCCTGTTTTCTGACCATGACCTCCGCACTACAGGATTGGCACACGTATGCATGCGCGCAACCTGGTCTTATTTAGTAATAACGGAGAAAATCCTCTATCAAGTGATTGGACCATTGAACAACTCTCTGCCCCTGCCCAGCACGGACTGAAAAGAATTCACATGCGTACTCTTGCATACTGCGGCACGCAGCGCGTTCTCAGGAAACCAACTCTACAGCTTTTCAAGCTTTAAAGCTACCTATCAATTACACCTTGCTAGAATGCCAGATCCATTCGGAACTTCGAAATGGTGATTCAGTATGACTTTACATTCTTATACATGTGACACACTTACCAATGACAAGTGAGCACCAAGAACTCTGAGCCGAAGGCGTTGCACAAGTTCCTCCGTACCCGAGTATACTTAGCAAAGTTTTGCTATAGGTCCCAGCGTAGACAGTCATGTCCGATTTGGCAGCCCTGAGCCCTCTAGCTCCAGACTTTACCCCATACTTACCCCAGGTCCCCACTCCTCCCCCACATACATAGCCTCTATCAAACAATACAGTACAAAGATATATATGTGCTGGTGCCGTTAAGACAGAATTGGCCTGTCGGGGTCTTATACCCACTAAAGGCTCTTACCCCACATTTTGTCAAGGCTCACGCTAAAAAGTTTTTTCATAGATGTTCACACACAAGTTCCAGTGTTTGAATGTTGCAACTCTCCAATTATTCAATGGAAATTGTTCCTGTTTGGTGAAATCTTTCAATGCTCTACAGCACATTGAAATTTTCGGTTCATATCTATTTGGAAACAATATCATATGTATTATCTCAAGTACATACTGCCAGTGCCAGTAAATGTGAGTGTGAGCACAAGGATATAGAGTGCCCAATAGTACTTTCTATATAAGTAAAAATTATTTGTAAAAACAACTTGAAAGCAATATATAAAAGTAGCCCATAAATACCATACAAAGTTAAATAGTAGCAATACTCCAAACTTGGAAGCAACAGATTTCACACTTCTGCTGCATTCACATGCACCATCTCCATAGACCTTTGTTCACTATCCAGGCCAAGATTCTGCAACTCAATACCATCATCATCATGGATTGAATGTGTGTGTCTCCTGTTCAAAGATTCCTCATGCACTGATGTGCTACCATCTACAAACTCCAATGTTGTGAGTGTAGAACTGACAGCTGGCCTCCTATTGTTATCAAAGAATAGAGAAGACATCTCTGTAGCTGTATCATCAATTGGAGATCTTCTGTATTTCACCAAGGCAATGACTGCAATGGGATATATTACCTGTAAAGTATACAATTAGTGAGAGTTCATGTTACAGGCAGCAATAAATTCACACTGAAGAACATTCAAATATGCTACTCAAAATACTTTGAAAGTAGAAAGCAGTGTCATTGTCAACTTTAGCTGGAAGTTGAATTTCTATCAAGCACAATATTATTTCTGCCGTCTAGGTCATGTTATGAGTAGATCACAACATCTTTGAGCCAGAACACTTCACCTGTATAAAGCCATAGACAAGTCCTGATTCCACAATGAGTGCAAGAATTTGTTGAACATCAGTCTTTTTCTTTTTTCCAAGTCCAGAGAGATATTAGTATGCTGCCTGAGTTAACATGTTAGCACATTTACAATTCTGGAAAAAGAGAACCAACCAAGCCTTTATATAAATCAAACCTGTTCCTAGTATATTCATAGCAAAGCTAATAGCATAGCTGGCTATATTGAGCCTGTTATATGTAGTGTTGTAATATATATTATCAAAGCAATGTTTAGCCCTATACATTCTTTGTCAGACTTGAGCATCTCAGAAAATAAATCTCACCTATATTAGCCAGCATAGTAAAAATAAGCGCCAACTTGATATACAGATTCCCTGGCCATACTACCCAGGCTCTCCAGACAATAGTCATATCACCAAGAAGAATCTTGTTAGGTTTATAGATTAGTGAGCAAATAGCTAAGTAAAATTGGCTCACATTGAAAGTGCCTATAAGGTTAGCAAATAATACAAGTGGTTGTGCAAGAATATCTGATCTTGCAACTCTAGCATCCAGAGATAGTGAGGGGTTTCTGACCAACCACTCCTCATACTCAAAGATTGCTATACCAAAGAGCAGGGCTATTTCCATGAAAAACAGAACACACAATAGGCATGTAAGGACAAGAAGTATTTTCTGTGGCATGTGGTTCAGCCCTTGATGCCTAAATGCCTCCAGGAAGAATATTAGTGGGCCTAGCTTCATATAATTTATTGTCACTTGCCAAACAATTCTTGCAATAAGAAGAGCAAGAATAAAAAATGGAACTTTCAGAAATTGATCAGACAAATATAATGTGACATGTAAACATTCTCACAAAAGAAGACTGCCTGTATACAGAGGCTTAAAGTATTATAAATTATAGAAATCCCAGTTCCTTGAAGGATAGCATCTTCCTCTGGTGTCATCTTGAGATTGGAATGTTTTGAAAGAGAGTGGGTATCAATACTGCCTGTCTTGTTGCATGTTCATCTTATAAGAATGAGAGATCAATTGAGTACTTTAGCAAACAAAGCTGCATGATTGATCAATTATTGAAATAGGGAATCTCTTGATATAGAAGTCATCTGAAGTCTCATGTGTATCATGATTGATTTCAATAGCTTTTGTGATATAGAAAATATGCATGAAATTGTGCAGTCCAAATACAACTCCATTGCTAGAAGTCAGATAGTATGTCAGTACAGTTGTTCAGGTGATGAGAAGAGGTCTCAGCACTGCCTTCACAATTGAATCCATCATCTGAGTCTTGGGCTGATTGTACTAAACTTGAACATGCCCCTAATATGTACTGGATGATATCACTGGCAGTTGACTAGTTCTCAATTCACACTTGAACTCAACACCTCAGAACTAGCTGATCTCAAAACTTTCATTACATACAGTCATTTTTAGTGTAATATACAGCACTTCAACTCAAAGATATCTGAAATAAACAATTTAGAAACTTTTCGTGGAACTTTACCTTTGCATCTGAGTCATATCTTCACAGTAATCAAGGCACTTTCACAGTTACACTATACATGTAAACCTCACGGTTCTGCAAAGTCCGATGAAGGTGATCATATCAACTTGGATACCACACTGCATATATTATCTCAAGTACATACATACCTACTGCCTGTAAGTGTAAGTAAAAGTATGTGAGCACAAGGACACGGAGCTCCGAAGATAACTCGCCGCATTTGTGTACGTACATCCGAGTTCTAAAGGGAGTGAGGCTGAAACTCAACTCGGGAAGGTGATGCAGATCATATGTACAAATGAACGCTGGTACGAGAATGAGCGACTAGAGGAGAAAAGAAGAGAGAACACTCGGAGTCCAGATGGTGTGGCGTAGAGACACGGATTCAAGTTATATATAACATGATTTGCGTAAAGCGGGCGGCCATAAATCGGGTAACGTACTCCTGATCACTCGGGAGACCCTGGCTATAGTATCCAATGTGGTGTAATGGCTAACATTGCTGTCTTTCATACAAGGAAGAATAACATCACAGCAGCTCGGGGTTCGATTCCCCGCATTGGAAACGAGAGATTTAGGTGTATGTAAATATTATTTTTACTTGTGAAGTAAGTATCAAGCAAGATATTTGATTCAATCGTGTTTCAAGTGTGACTAGCGAGCTTTTTATATCCATACTAATAATACAAGTTGATATACAAGATTCGTTACGCTTAATGAAATGGGAAGGCATGAGCGAGCATGAAAGTATGTATGTATGTTACGCATATATGTACAGTTTCGGGGCTTAAATTTTAATTTTTGTCCGCCGCGATGTTGAGATGGGAGGCGGGGAGCGGGGTGAGCAGGAAGTGTCGAGGAAAAGGATAAATAAAAAATAAATACGAGTTCAGTAGAAGGAAATAAACTTCCTCGCCTCGATACCCACTTCTGATCACTACTCATCATGCATCGACATCCATACCATCCCTTCGTTCACGTCCCACACCCCTCCTCACACTCCCGCTCCTCCCTCTCATCTTTTCCTCCGCAGAGTCTCCCTCATCCTCGTTATCCACAGAGAATATATCCACATCAAGATCCGTATCAACCGAAAGCGGCGGTGAAATCGGTTCTACCACCTTCCCTGTTGGCTTTTCCTCTTTCACTTCGTCTTCTTCTTCTTCTTCGTCGTACTCGGGTAACCTATCAAGCCTCCTCCTCAGCGACATGTTCCTCCTCTCCGACTCCAAGTCGGGATGTTTTCCCCCTTTCAACCTCTCAACCTCTCTCTCCAACTCTCTGTTCCTTTCCCCTTGGACGGTGACGAGTTGTTGAAGATATCGAATATATTCGACACTTTTACGGAGGACCATCCCTTTATTCGCTTTGAGTGGTTGAGCGGCAGTGGTAGCAGTAGCAGGGGCAGAAGTGGACGAAGTAACGGGAACAGAACCGGCGGGAACATCCGAATCTTCCTGCTTCGTAACAGGACTCGGACTCGATTTCTCCCAGAGTCCACCGGCACCGTCGTTCCCTTCTCCTCCTGCAAGGACCGCTGCTGCTGCTGCCTCTGCGACGGAAGAAGAAGAAGAGGAAGAAGAAGAGGGAGCAACCCCAAGTAAAACCTCAGGAATCAACCCCGCGAGCTCTGCAATCCTCTCGTTGATATTATCCCTCCTCCTCCTCTCGACCGCGTTATGCGATTCCCTCCTCTTACGTTTTTTATCCGTCACTAGAGTCTCCGAGGTCGTGGTAGTAGTAGTACGAGTCGTGTGAGGAACATTACCAAGAATCTCGTGA
>JH814924.1:31594-50895 GCA_000296255.1 Omphalotus olearius VT 653.13
TACCCGACACACAGCACCACCAGACCACTCACTCAACGAAGGAGAGGAGAGGCATTTGATAAAGATAAACAACCCACCTTCCAACATGACCTCCGGAATCAATGTCGCAAGCTCACTGATCTTCTCGTTAATATTGTCTCTCCGCCTCCTCTCAACGGCGTTATGCGACTCCCTCCTCTTCCTCCGCTTCTCATTCGCAAGCAACGCCTGTTTCTCAGCTGGCGTAAGCACTTTTTCGGCATTGTCGGCCCCCACCATGTTTCCATTCGCAGTACCAGCGCCACGAGTAGAGAGAGAAGTAGGAGAAGTAGAAGAAGCGGCTCTGGTATGATGAGACGATGTGGTTGTTGGTAAACTCGAAGAGAGAGGCGTATCACCGCCGTTGGGAGTTGATCCAAATCCTCCGTGATCTGACGTAGGGGACATGCCCATGAATCCATATCCTTGCCCTCCGTGTCCGACGTGTCCATGTGCACTGTGGCTATGTAGCGAGCCGCCGCCGCCGCCGCCACCAACGCCAACACCCATGCCTAGGAAGCTTGTCCCTGGCCCTACGCCAACGCCAACGCCGACACCCATCCCAGGTGGCGAAATACCTGGGTGGTGCTGATGCGCATGCTGATGAAGATGATTTTGTTGAAGGTTAGCGATGCCTCCCAGGGCGTTCAATGTCGTGGTTGGTCCGACGGCAGCGACATTGGAGAGGGAGTTAAAATTGTGGTACCCACCCCCACCTGCGCCTGGCCCACCGAGGGTTGGGGAGTGTGGAGAGTGTGGAGAGTGTGAGAGAGATGGAGATTGTGTATGAAGGGAGTGTAGAGAATGAGAATGAGAATGGAGAGAGTCGGGTGTTGGGAGCGTATATTCACTGGAAGATACATGTATCTGAGCATTCATGAGGGAAGATAGAAGGATTCACATACCTAGGTCCAGACCCGCTAAACCAATTGCCATTCTGACTGTGCGGAGAGCCTAGGCTACCATGTCCGTTCACCTAGATACGTTTATTCAGTACAATCAAAACTCAATCGCATAGCAGCATCAACGTGAGGTAGAAGTTCTTACTCACCGCTCCTCGTCTTCCAGGAATAAGGATCGCCTGCGGAGGCGGACTACTAGCCCCAGGCGCACCACTTACACTCCCATTCCTCCTAGTCCTCGTTGTTCTCGTAGGGCCAACGCCTCCAGAACCACCAGCACCGTCACCTTGGGAATAGGTGTCTGTAGGCCGCGACCTCGACCTCGATCTCGATGAATACGACTGCGAATGCGAATGCTGTCGAGGCGAGGGCGTATGCTTGAGCCTCCACGACGTCTCCTCCTGCGCCTGATGCGGCTCGTACCGCATGCTCGAATTGAGTGCAGGCAACGTCGAGTTGAAGTAGGTAGGTCCTGCGCCCCCAGGTCCAGGCGAATGCGAAGATCCTACGGATCCCACAGAACTAGGCAACCCAGCCTGAGCATGATTCCCTCCGTGGAGATGATGCGCAGGTGCCCCCATATCAAATATATTGTGTGTTCTCCCACCTCCATACTCGTCCGAGGAAGCGAAGCTGGGACTCTGTGTCGAGGTCGACCTCTCGTGGCTCATCAGCGACGCAAGCTCGTCTGAAAAGTCCATCCCGGCGCCAGTATCGTGTTGGCCGTGTTCGAGCTGGTGGTGATGATGATGTTCAAGTTGATGTTGATACGGGTCTGCTTGCATTTCCTAGTTGCTTTTCGGTGAATAGAGTACAAAAAAACTCGAGAAGGGGCCGTTTACGAATCTCGAATTTCGAAGAGAGCGGCGATATCGCAACCCCCCAAGCCACAACAAAATATCTTGCAGGGCAACACAGCTTGTTCGGTTCGGTTCGTCCCTTCCCCACAACCGGCAACGCCGGTCCGTTTCTGTCCTGATGAACGATCGCGATTGCCCCCGGACCCCCGGACCCCGAAACCACCCCAAATACGGTAATACAGGACAGTACGAGTTCGGGAAAATAATGAAAAAGGTTTCGCCGGACCATCAAATACACCGTTCGGGAATCGAACCCGAGCCGCTTGCTCTCAGAAGAATGGAAGGCAAGCATGATAACCACTTCACCAACGGTGTCTATACTTACGCATCCTAATCGCAATATATGTAGATCACTGCCACTATTACATATTCTTCGTACAAATACCACTTCAACTACTTACTGGTACTCAGAAGGCGAAAGGAAAAAGGTATCAATAATTACTCTGCGACAAACACAGAGCGCCAGGACCAGAAAGTAAAAACGGAAGTATATCAAGTACAGAAATCCAATGCCTACTGCTTCAACGTTGACCTCCGCACTGAGGTATAATGCATGACGAGTGTTAACTCAATCACTGTGCGGTATTTTATATTACATATCCCTGGACACCTTACCCGTCGAGGCAGACCGCTCTTCGATATCATCAATCACTAACCCTTTGGACTTGGTCAATTCGGGAGTGGAATTGCCTAGATCGAGGGGAAAAATCTCAAAAAACAGCTTCCAGTTCAGATATCGACAGTACGTACTATCATCATCCCGTAGGTCATCACGTTCTTTGTATACCTCTCTGTCGACACGTACTTTTGTCCTGACAAATATTCGTTAAGGATTGTCGGGCTTCTGCTAATGAGATACTTACAGCTGGAAAGCATTCTCAGTCGTACCCTCTGTTCTTTGTTGTCTCGACCCCATTGTGCTTCTCTCATCCTTGTAAACATTGATACCCGTCGAGCGCGCAACGGAGAGAATGAATTTGGACATCGACATTTCAATCTTGAGTTTGATGATGTAGGCTACTGTGTGGAACTGTTGGCTAGTTGTTAATACCACTCCGCGGTGTGGGAGGGAAGGAGTATGCATACCTGCATGTAGATCTAAGACAAGACGCAAGAGTAAGCACCTGCCTACGGGGAAAAGTAAACAACTCACATCGCGAGGTGGAAGCAAAGTCAAAACTAACAGAACAACGTCCAAAGCAATTGATATCAAGATTAGTCCCACAATATACCTACGTCGATGTGTAAGCTTCCACACGCGCTCGATGCACAAATCGCCGGAGACGTACCTCAACTCTTTGTCGAACTTTGTTAGCTACGAAAAATAGCACAGATACCTCGAATGTCAAGTTGGTTCTCTTATGCCATACTCAGTAAGAACTTACCGCGCTCTCGACCAACTTTTTCTTGACCGTTCGGACAAAGATGTAGCTGAGGCCTATGTTGAGGACTACCAGTATTTATTTCAGTGAGCAAGTCCGCATCGGAACGCAAAGCACTAACCAAGAAACGCGCTCTTCTCAACCTTGGCCCACCTACACACAACCAACACCGATTCTCCGATTCAACGAAGATCCCGCGAAACGAGAAAACCCACCAACTCACCAGTTATTGAGCTAAGGGCAAATCCGAGTGAGCTTAGCGAACCTAGAATGAAAGTGTCTGAACTTACCGAAACAAATTGCGGGCGGATCTGCAACTGTGCAGTTGGCCAAATGATCATAAAGGCGATAGCTAAGGCAGCCAATACGACAGATGTTATGCCCTTGAGTAAAATCTACGTACAATAAACCGTGAGCAACGATGATTCAAAGGGAAAAAAAATGGAAAAACTCACGCGAGGTCTCCTTTCAGTGTACAAAATACAAGTCCGATCCACGATAATGAACACCAAGCATACCGCCTTCCAATTGACATTCTATGACCCAATCCCTCTGAAATAAATAAGGACTTACTTGTATCATCCAGCAAATAGCGATACCGACGAACAAGCCAACGCTTGGTGAAATATTCTTGTACCTGGTAGAAAAAAATAGGGGCATCAGGATCGTTTGTGAAAGTGCCGCGGGGAGATACACAGTACGGGGTCCGGGGTCCGCTGATAACGGCCGGCATTCACCCCACATCTCTTCTTCCTTCCAGGACCAGGAGAGAAAACCCAGAAGGGACGGAGGCGAAAGGTAAAGGGGATATAACATAACGCACGCTGGAGAGAAAGTACTCACATATACGCCCAAGAGAGGCAAGCAAAGCATGTATTTCTGGAAACAATAAATTTGAATTTCAGCGTTCATTAACCCCACAACACCTCGCAACACCCGCACAAACAGAAACTTACGCGATCATAGCTACCCAAACCATAGCGAGAAAGGGATTAAGCCTGTAGCGTGCGCGTTTGGTATCTTGAACGGCGGCGATGAAGACGAAATATATGTAGCCAAGCTGTCGTGGTAGGGTCAATAAAGGCCAAGAAGTAGACATGAGTTCTTTGCACGAACGTAGAATCCAAAAGCTATAGACCCCAACCCCAGATCACTCCTCGAAACAACCAGCGGCTGCACCCTGAAATGATTTCAATACCTATATACTCGTAGAAGTAATAAGCTGGCTGCTCAACATACCTTTCCTTTCTTACAGTGAACATCTCTCTGAAGCCAGGGAGCGACGGGGGAGCCGAAGTTTACTGACAGGACGTTAAGGATCCGGAGAGGAACAGTTGCGCTCACGGTATTTATAACCCATGTCTTCAAAAATGAATCTCAGCTCAGCCTCATCATCTTGGGAAAAATGTCTAGGGTTGAACTTTCGAGAGAAAAATGATGAACGTACTCTCTCCTATAAACTTGGGGTCACCTGCCCATTCCTTTCTCCCCCTATAAATCGTTTTACAGTCCCAAATTTAGGCTGTTGTTGTTGACCTCTGCTGACCCCTACCCGATACAAGAAACAGCGTTTGCGAGAAATTAGAATTGAGACGTCCAATTGTCGTAGCGGACGTAAACGACTCAGCCCTGATCTCCACCGTAGAAGAATGAGACATTCGATCAGGACAAGATTTTTGATTGCAAGATCGGGTAGATATACCTCCTCCTCACCCTTAAATTCAAAAATATCGATCTCTCCACCGACCAAATCGACCTTCGCTGAATATTCGCAGAGTAAATCTGGAGTAAATGTCGTCTCTTAAAAGTAGTCAAAAAACGAAAGCAGAGCGTACGAACGTAAGGTCAACTTTCTCGAACGTTCCCACTGTAACGAGGTTCGCCGAAAAAGGAGATGAGACATGGGCGATGCGCCTCCTCAAGCGCACGGATCGTCCGTCTATGGTAAATATTGCCTAGCGAATTGCGGACAAGGCGCCGGGGCGCATTGCGTCGGTGCCCTTGGAGATTCCTCATACGAATAGACGCAGAACATTCGAATGAGATGATTCTCCACTACAGAAATTTTCACCCCACTTCTAAGTTCTTGTCCTCCTAAGCGATGTCAATGTCTTGACTCTTCAGCTCATCGAAGTGTCAAAAAAAAAAGGTACGGACAGCTCTCGGAAAGACTGAACAGAGTCTGATGCTCAAAAAGTCAAATATTCACCACCCTGAGCAGAACAAAAGGTTGCTGCTCGCATAGATCTGACCCTACAAAAAGCACATGAGCCACGGGAAAATGTTATAATTTAAGAGATCGCACCTTAAAAAGCAAAAAATGCCGCTGTTTCTGGCAGTTTGAACGTCAGGGCCGTGTCGGGGAAAATGAATCCCACGCTGGCGAAATTTTATTCACTCGCTCTGTCTGTCGCCTCGTCCAACCTCAAATACCGATAGGCATCCGAAGAAAAGCACTTAGCATTGCACTCCAGGATGCAGAACACACAAACTCGTCGGCCACCCTCATTTCAACGCCAGCAGAACCAAGGAACCCAACACCGTACATACATGACAAGGGGCAAGGCACCCACCCATCAGTATCAATTAATATATTCTCTAAGCTTCTCTAAGCCGCCGTGTTTCGCGTGAAGACAAGTGAAGACCTGCGAAAGCTCCTATAGGGAATCAGATCATCCTTTCAATCGCACAATCACAAAGTATAAAAAACCCCCGTGGGGAAGGAAGAAGAGGGGGAGGGGGCGGATGTGGGCGGTGGCCAATTGGCAACGTGGGGCACGGCTAGAGAATTTGAAAGAAAACGATAATGATCAATTCTGAACCAATCCAAGCAGATCCAAGCCTGGGAGCGACTTCACCTAACATACCGATAATTCCGATATTGAACCGGGACTTCACTGTCCCTTCTAGTGTTACGCTCTCGCTATGCCCCTCAAAAGGTGATGCGAAGGATAAGCCAGGATGAAGCTTGGAGAGAAGTGGTTAAAATTCCATGAACACCGAGTAAAACTGAATGAAAGGGAGCCAGCTTCACTAACATGCTAGAGATGGGTAAGTAGTGGAGTGTTTCATTAATGAAAGTACGACAGCCGATTCGTAATGGCCAAGAACCAGATACGATTGGCCGAATCCTTAGACCCCAGTTATTCACGGCGAGAAGACATCTTCACTGGGAGCACCTTCATCAGAATCAGAGGTACGCACTCCAACTCCGCTACTATATCACCAGCTCGTGATTTTGGATGCAACGTCGCTGATTCGTCACTTCCGGCACCGCCAGCCTTTCGGCCGTTCAGTGCGAAAGAAAGACTGGAAAAAGCTGTCTTCAACTTACTATTTCCAGACCCAACGGTCCGCAAATTCGAATTAGAAGACAATTAACGAATCGATGACGGTGTGCTGCCAGTGCAACGAGGCAGGCAATAGGGGATTAGGGAGGGTATAGAAACGGAGCATTCAGGTGCAGAATTCGAACAGGGTTGAGAATCCGATTTGAACGCGCTGATATTGAACGTTATTGAATGATTGAAGGCGTGGATTCAGAGATGATAATCATTTATTATATTCGACATTCAAATAATGACATACCAGTTGTTTGCAGGACCCACCCTACTGCAGTACTTGTCAGTGGCAGAAGAGCGCCTCGTTCAATCCAATCCACCGATAACGTTTTGACTCGACTCCAAAAATTGCATGAAGTCTTCTAGTCCTGTCAGTGGTCGCCCTTTATGCTCCCGAAAGAAGGCAGCCCACCGCTTCATAGATGTAGATTGAGCCCAGTCGCCTTTTACTAAACCCCTTATCACCATGCGCAGCCAAACTCTAATGTCCAAAAGCCACAACTTGTGGACGTTTGTTCGTCCGACGGCCGTTCGTTTGGGATTCGTCCTTCAGAGAAACAACGTCTCCTATCTCCGAATATTGCCAACTGAGTCCCTGTCGAACTCGTTTGCGTGACAGTGCCGAAATTCCAACTGAGAAGATGTTTTGCCGCTCAATGTGGGCTGCAGAGATCCTTCGAGATGGTGGCTGAGGTTGGAAAAGGGACCCCGGATACTCCACTTGCCGCCAAAGCCACGTAACTTTACCGCCCAGTTCGATCTTTCAAGTCGAAGCTTAAAGTGCTTGCTCAGTAGAATGGATCATACTGACGGTGTTGACGTAGCAGTCGAGCAATGGAATTGAGAGTTTTTGCCGACGCACACTGCTAGATTGGTCGAGAGCTTGGTGGGTGGTGGGAGAGTGGGGAGTGGGAAAGACGCCTAGCGCTCTTGAGCTTGAGGATTCAAGCTTCCAATAAAGCGATGGCTAGTTATCGATGTACAGAAACACTGATAGAGAGGGTATTTAAGAGAGAGAAAAAAACTTGAAATAGCTCTTTCTGCGTGTTTTATACCGGTACCATTCCATGTAGTACACGTACATTTCACGTCAGCTATGCACTTGTTTCATCTCAAATCATGCCCGATGACCCCTAAACTAAGTACGAATGACCTGCACACTATCCTAACAGTGCTAGTGCGGCTTCACCTGACACTAACATTACACCTTACATGACCTGTTATCGATCAAGACAAGGAGGGACCTTGTGTCACCTGGAGATACTGACGGATTCTATCTAAAGAAAACTGGGGGAGAATGGCGACAATGCACGTAGTAGAGCTACGGATGTACGATTCTATTTTGTTTGTACATACTTTACTTAGGCGTTTGTATGTCAGATCTTTGTTAACCCCAGTTGTTTCCCATGAATTGTGACCATACTCCCGGCAATGGCAAGCGACGTTCATCGCAGCGCTGTGCCGCGTCAGCACTGAGAGTCTGGGTGAAGGGCTCGGTCGTGACTTCCAGTCATAGTACATATTAGCCGACATAGCCGAACATTTCTGCGACGTGCATTCCGGTACAACACCATCCCTCCCAGTCAATTCCGGATTATGCCGGTCGCACCCCCGGGCCAGTCCATGTGCCGTAGTGTGGCATGTTAGGATCCTTGCGGCAATATTCCCAGACTTTGCGTAAGAGGGGTGTTGATCTGATACTGAATTAAATGGGATGTCATTGATGGAGCTCTCTTTGATGAGGTAAGTACTCAAGTACTCACACTTTGATGTTTGGATGTAGATTCCTTACATCGAATATCCAAGCATCTGCCCGGAATCTAGGCGCCTTCTCCCACAGCACGATCACGTGCCAATTGAGACCGCTGTCCCGATGTCTCTCTACTGATAGATACCACCATTTCGGCGGGACTGGCAATGCTTGCAGCAGATTCCCGACTAAAGCCGGGTCATGCTCTCCTACCTATATATAGTGTTAGCTGACATACGGTTCTATTTCATTTGTACTTACTTGTGCATACGTCAAAAAATATTTTGACGCCGTTAAGCGGGAGCGCCTGCCACTGTGAGTCACGTCTCCCACGTGATCCGTAGACATGTCTGTCAAAGACAGTGCCTGTGTTTGTGTCTGTTGAGAGTTCGTTGAATTGGATCTCAAGAGTCCCGCTCCTGGTGTCTGTTGAAAGTTTGTTGAATTACATAGCACCGACGTAAGTCTCATTGTCAAGAGTCCCACTGTCTGCATAGGCTCTTGAGGCCTCACTCTGAATGCCGCCCTAGACCGTGTATTGGGAGTAGGAGCCATGAGTTATGTAAGGAAAGGTGAAGGGACTTCAAATGGGACGAGGGCATGTCCTTATAACATTGTAATAATTCGTCCCAGTCCCGCATCTTATTAGGGAATTTGATGGTAAAAAATAAAATGACTCAATATAGTATACAGTGTGTCAGCTTTACCTATATATGGTCATAAAGTGCGACATGGGAAGAAAAAGAACGCCATCTGCCCATAGACAGTGAATAGTTGTCAGTGCTTCTTTTGATCTTGATGGTCGCTTATTGATCAGTTTTCCCGTGGTTGCTAAGTGTTTGTAGGTCGGATCTTTAGGCTGCAAGCATGATACATATAAAACCCATTGAAAATAAAAACAGTACCCAGCACCATGGCCAACGTGGGGATCGAACCCAAGACCTTCGCGTTAACACATATTAGCACGACGCTCTAAGCAACTGAGCTAGTCGGCCGATATATTACCTGTGCTCTTTCGTAATGGCGGTTGGTGATCCTACGATCTTTGGCGTACTTCGCGTGTTGTAACCAAAATTAGCGCCCTTCTCACTCATACCTGTCGTCGTTCGAACACACCCTAGACCTCCATGCCCAAACTTTCTGGCCCCATCAGGGCCTCGGGGTGCCCAAAGTGTACTCGATTATCCTAGCACAGACCTGAGAGGGACTAGTCGAATGAATAATCTTCGATGTGATGCATCGATTCAATGCTGTAGGCAGGACCAGCGGGGTCCTCCTAGTCCAAGTATATGCGCGTCATTGCATAGCAGCCTTCAAAGCTCACGCTATTTCGCCCGTTAAACCCAACCTCCTGATCTAACCCGCCCGAAACCACCCCTGCGAACCTGACCCCGACCTTGAAGACTGCGCTCGTCCAATCCAGTACCTCAACACGAAATATGCGAGAGCAGAGAGTACGACGCATATAGCTGTGATAGTTTTCGTACCAATGACCGAGACTTCGTGTTCGACCTGTTATTGATATCAGCGTCATTTGATTCCACAAAGAAGGGCACAGAGCTAGGACCTCATTCCCTTCCTAGCAAAAGTAACTCACCACTGAAGCAAAAGGCGATAGAATTGGGATCGTAAAGTGTGAGTATGAGTATCTGCTCCGAGCATCACGTCGGTAGTGTGAGGACGTAACATATGTGTATGCGGCGAATAGCGCGCAGGTGAAGGCGATAAAGATGGCGAGCAAGGCAAGCTGAGAGTCATGGAATTAGTACGAGTCACAGTGCGAAAGAGTCTCCGAGAACATACGACTAATTTCTCCAACTTGACTACCTTTTGCTCATTCGCCTTTGTCAACTCTGCTAACTCTCTCTGTAATCATAATGATTCATTCAACCAGACCCAACGCAAAAGCCAATCATGTATAAATCAACTCACAGTCCTTTTCTCTTCTTCCCCAACTTTTAAATTCGTCATTTCCTTATGATGTTCCATCCTCGCAGCCAACAACGTCTCCGCAGACAACGCACGCACAGCCCAGTACTGCTCCGCCCTAGAGCGAGGGTAAAAACCGGCGCTGTAAGGCACACGCCATGACGAACTTGAGGCTGCCACCGCCGTCGTTGTGCTTATGATAGCTCGTTGTCCATCACCGCTCCCGCTGCGAAAGGTAGATCTAGAAGGAGTAGTTGCTACAATGCTCCGAGTGATTTCATTCGCACGAGTGTCGAAGCCAGGCGTTAGCCCTGTGGCATTAGCACGGACTTTACTGGGGCTGATGAGACTACTCTTGGAAGGACTTGGAGGTGATTTCGGGTCCCCTTTGGAGGCTCTCCAGAGTTTGTTCATGATACTTGGATTGATTTCGAAGGAAGCGTTGTAGCGTTAGAGATTCATTAGAAAAAAGACTACGAGGATGAAGAAATGTGCTAATGCAAGCGCAACTTGGAGTCTTGGATCTGGAGCAAGGGTGGATGGAGCCTGGGAGAATCCAACGTTCGCGACACGGTCACGGTATTCAAACTCTATTCAGCTGCGTTCACCATGTCATTTGATAATACTTCAACCTTGCCTCAACGCTATTCAAGGGTCAATTTGGTCGTACTTTACACTTTCAATTCCATCGCTCCCGACTTCGCTTGCTCTCCATGCTCTTCTTCTGCTCCGTCATTTCACAATTATTCTCCATTCAAAGACTGTATATCTCCGCACTCAACTACAAGATACTCTCTACCTCGACATGAACATTCAATACCCTCAACCCATATAAAACCTACCTTGCATTCTCAATTTTGTCAACTCGGACATCCTCAGCCCCTTGTTCAAGCCAGTTCTCGCGATGCAAATCAACGTCAAACTCTTCCTTCTTTCTGCTCTTGTCGGTCTGGTCGCTGCCAGCCCTGCTGGTGGTAACACTTCTGTCTCCTCGAGCAAGTGCAAGACTGGTCCCATACAGTGTTGCCAGACTGTCCAGAAGGCATCTGAGGACCCGATTTCGACTGTCCTCGGTGTTCTCAATATTCCAGTTCAGGACGTGAACGTTCCTATAGGTCTGTTTTGCTTTATCTGGGGACAAAGTTATCAACCCCTACTGACTCTATCTGCTGTGTAGGTTTGACTTGTGACCCGATTTCGGTGATAGGTGTTGGAGGTACATCTTGGTATGTATACTTATGCCAGACCGTTGTTCTGCCTCGTCGGACGAACCCTCTAATACTGATCCGGATGAAATAGCGCTGCGAACCCCGTGTGCTGCAAGGAGAACAATTTCAGTACGTCCTTTGGTTGAAGCGCCTTTTCTGAGTCAACTGATTACTTTCGTTCTGCAGATGGATTGGTAGCAGTCGGATGCACTCCCATCAACGTTGGGCTCTAAATTATTGCTATTGGATTTATTGTGTATGTTCGTGACGAAGACTGTCGTACATCCTTGGTGTTTTCCTTGGAGTTGAACTATGCACGATGAACTCGATGTAGAATTTGGAATGATCAGTGACGCTTGTCTCGACCGAACTGACGAATGTTCAGTACCCAGCGTTCAACGTTCAGCCGTGAAACGTCTTCTAAATAGGTTCGCATAGTCAAGACGTGAAGTACTGGGTATTAACACGCGTACGGATACGACCCCTGCTATCTTTTCTTGACCATTTCCATCCTATTGATCGTTATATTACAATTCGTACCGTTCAGCAAAACCTATGGAACTTGAAAGCATAGCAGACACTACCCTGCATACAAAGATCAAAACTCAAATCTGGGCATCGCAATTATCCAGCAAAATGTAACGAAAAATCATACTGGCACGACCCCTCTAAAACCTTTTAGTTTCCAAAACTCACATCAGACATCACTGACTCTGGCCCAACCGTCGTCCTACTAACCGTCGACTGACTCCTCAACAACGCAGCGCCATCTCCAAACTCATCTCTCCTATACTCATCTTTCTTCTTTCTCCCTCCCAGACCCCCGGACCCTCCTGTACCTCTCGCAGAAGTAGCAGATCTCCGCAAGGCATGAACAACACCTTGCATTTTCGGCAACGCGGTCTTTCTTGCAGCCTCGACGAACCTGCTTCGCGGAGACAACGATCCATTGGCAGGGGAGCCCTGATTTGAATCGGGGCTGTATCTACTAGATGGGGAGGTCGCTATGCTCCCCGGTGGTAAAAAGTCCTGGAATGTAGTCGCCGGTTTCTTGTCCGTCCCCACACCCACATCCGTAAAATCCAAGGATAATCCAGCACGTCTATTTATCGTCGAAGGTGATGGACTGCGAGGCGTGTGCATGCTTGCTGTTCGACTCTGGTGTGATTTTGGAGGATTAGGACCTGGAGAATTCGTAAAAATGAGTACGATAACGAGTTTATGTGCTTTTTCGCGACGCTATGCCATCTCGGCGGAACTCACTGATACTTCGACCTCTAGGCCACGACACAGGCGTAAGTTCCCCATACTCCGCTTCAGACTCATAAATCATTCCATTTCGATCTTTAAAACTGTATCTCCCGGTATCTGCGTCGTATCCAATTCGTTCACAGCCTTCTGGCAGGCGGGTAGAATCCTTTGCGATTGTGCCACTAGTTGAAAACAATGGAGTGATTTCAAAGTCACTGTTATACACACCTCATCGTGCTGCGTCCAACGACCCATGTTTCCTGTAGATTTTTCGTGACCTTTCGTTCAGCTGGCGAAGTGAGAAGTTGAAGAGAACCAGAAGAGAACTAAGCAACAGCGAAGTAGTATAATTTATACTGTGGATACCGCGGCGGTGTGGAGAAGATTGAATTGGATGATGCCGAAGCTTCATTTCGCCTGATGATTTCAGGAGCTTCGAAATGTATGTAGACTAAAAACTGTATGAATCCTCACCTATGTAACAGTGGCTACCTATGCCCGTCCCTCAGGCTGTTTCTACAGTACTTACACTCATAATGAAGCTCGTAGAATCACCAGCTTGATCGTGTCGTGTGAGCAAGGCAGGAGCAATGTATGCAATGCTGGGAACGGCCACGAACACTCGCGGTCGAGATAGCGACCAATAGCGACTTAGCACAGCATGTAGAAAAGATCAGACCGCAGTCGCTCACGTACATAGAATTGATGATTGCCCAACGCTCAACGAGGCACTTGAACGGCCCTTTCAGTGGTTTGCATCGTCCGACGTCCATGGACAGAGGTGAGTGCGAAGGCAAGCCCGATGGGCCATGTAACGTTCGGCGCTAGTTCAGCGCTCAGAGGTTTAAATTATTTTGATTAGTGAAGTTTACTCACTGAGAATATGTTACGACATTCCAAGAACACTGAGAACACTTGAGCACATATTGCATGGAAGAGTCGAAAAGATGCCGAGAACACATTGCCGCCGGCGTTGACGATGCTTACAAAGATACGATCACGCGATCCGATCGGGCCCTTTTTCTCTCAAAATTGAACTTATAGATCCCGCGGGCTTTCCAATTTTGCTTCTTGAACCTCTTGAAATGCTTCGCTACAATCTCACCAATAGCCATCCAGGATGTTGCTATCCTTCTCTATCCTTGTATATCTTGGGCTCGCAGTCTCAGCAACTCAGGTACCTCTCGCAGCTCCTGAGACCAACACTGGTTCACCTCAACGAAATGTGCACATAACTCCCGAAATCGACAAATTTGTTGAATCCGTATTGAAAGACTACGGTTCATCTGGACTCTCTTTGGCTGTCGTTCGTCGTAACGACTCTTTTTCTAACGGATGGCTTATTGAATATGGCTCGTATGGCGTCGCACAAGCTGACGGCTCTCCCGTAACACCAGATTCGCTGTTCGCTATCGCGTCGAATAGCAAGCTCTTTCTCGCGCTTTCGGTCGGATTGCTGATTCAAAACGACACCCTTGCGGAGGAGAGAGGAGAAAAGCTTTCATGGTCGACCAAGGCAAAGGGATTGATTCCCGAATGGGAGCTCATGGATAAAGATATGGATGCAATTGTGAACTTACAGGATATGGTCTCTCAACGGACTGGAATGCCCAGACATGATTATTCAGGGCAAGCAAGAAAAGGCGGTGTGCTTGACATGGTAGGGCTTACGGTGCACTGTCTATTATGCGTGGACTGATGCCTCAATTCTCTAGATCTCCACCCTTCGCTATCTTCGAACCTCAGCCGAGGTACGAGAAACGTTCCAGTACTGCAACCTAATGTACGAAACCCTTTCCTACCTCCCTCTCCTCCTCCTGAATCAATCCTTTGAATCCTACGTCGCCGAAAACCTCTTCAATCCCCTCAACATGGTCTCAACCACTTATTCTGTCGCTGCCGCCGAACGCTCAGGTAGATTCGCGCACGGCTATCAACGGTCCATGCGGGACGTGATATCGGGCGTGAACGGTACCCTTACTCCCACTGTGCCTTACTATCTCCGTCCTGGAAAAGAAACAATTTGGTATGGTGCAGGGGGTGTTATATCGAGCGCGCGGGACTTGACCACTTGGGTCGCGATGTTACTGTCAAATGGAAAACATCCTTTTACAAACGAGACTGTAGTTTCGGAGGAATTGGTGAATCATGTTGCGGAAGGTGTGAGTGTATGGGAACCTAAGGCACTCTATCCCGAGCTTGTAAGTTTTCATAGTCTAAGTCTACACAGTCAGAGAAATGTATAATTCAATTTATAGAGCGCGACGATGTACGGAGCGGGGCAAGTAAGATATACTTACCAGGGACATGAACTCATAGAGCATGGAGGAGCCAATCCTGGTTTCAAGACCCAGGTGCGTATTCCTTGATAACTCGTTCTCTCATACTGTGACTGATCGAAAGCTATAGATCGTGCGATACCCTCACGACAATTTGGGAATCATCATCCTCTCCAACGACGAAGAATGTGGACTCGGCATCTACGAGATAATTAAATGGCGACTCACGGAAGAGATCCTTGGGCTTGAGAAGATTGACTGGAAATTACGGTAAGAACACGCGTTCGGAATTAGATCTCTGTGATTGACCGGGACTAAATTAGAGTGGATGAGAAGAACGCCAAATTACTCGCGGGAGAGCTCGCTTCTGCACTACCCCGTCCTTCGAACCCACCCCTACCGACAAATCCTATCCGGAGCATGGAAGGTAAAGCCTTCCATCATCCGGCGTACGGGACATTAACACCCTGCTATGTTGGACCGGATACTGCCACAAGCGACCTGGTGGGCTCGTCCTCCCCGAATTCACCCCACTGTGTAAAAGTCATCTCCGACCCAATCGTACGAAAAATCGCGTCGAACTACCCTTCAACCTCAGAAGATGAAAACGATGCGGAGGACCCCAAATCACAGCAAGAACTGACCATACCAACTCTCGTTATCCCAGTGCACCAATTCTTCGCAACACATATCCTGTTACGACACTTTTCTGGAAATATATTCAATGGAACGACTGTTTGGTCTAATCGGGATGTCAGGTTGGACGAGGGGTACCCTGATGATGGGAAAGATCTTATAATCAAGTTTCATCGGTTTGAGGTTGAGTGGGTTCACGGGAACTCTGGTACTGTGAACGGTGAAGAAGGGCTGGCGTTTAAAGGTGGATTTTGGGGTAGCGGTAAGCCTACGATGACTCCCGGTGGATTGGGCAAGGAGAGCGCGGAGGTATGGTTCGAGAGGCTGATCTGATGGTCTTTCAGACGATTTTTATCTGGTAAATATTGGAAGATATGTAACTATAGGAATGTCACCGCTCAGCAGCATGACGTGCTCGACTTGTGAGAGATGAGAGTAGAAATACCACCAAGAGCTTAGCAAAGTTGACTCCGTGCAAATGGATGTTGGCAGCGCAGAATCGCAGCTCGGCCGAGACCTCGGTCAAGACTCAACCTCTTTGAAAATCGTGATTAGTCATTTGATCAAATACCCCTGAAGATTACGCTACCTGTGCATCGTAACGTCCTTCTCTTTGTCGTACATTTACGGCGACGGTGGGTAAGCTGGTGTTTTATTCGCACAGATATCTATCGTCCTAGCGTTAAAATTCGCCCTTCGTTCGCCCTTCGTTTCCTTCAAACAGAATCATGTCTACCAGAGACGTCTCGAACCAATCCGACATCACCAAAATGAAAACGCAGCCTGATGGGTCCTTCAACAGGGCTGCTTCGTCTTTCCGAAATTTCATTGAGAAGGGCGGCAATTTTGAACCGGAGAAGGGTACGGATCGTCGGCATATTTCTCTATTGTCAACTGCTGAGTTCTCGCTTCATAGATCGCTACCACCTCTATGTTTCTTATGCTTGCCGTACGTTCCCAGTGCGGACTGTGAGACATCTGAACACTTTCTGAACATGCCTTCGATTCACAGCATGGGCCACGAGAACCTTGATTGTCAGGAAGCTGAAGGGGCTGGAAGAAGTCATTCGTACGAGTTTTGAATCTAAACGCTCAATATGCATTTCTCCTGATGTTCCTTGTAGCCGTCACCGTCGTTTCGCCTCGAATGGGTAACAATGGTTGGCCGTTTGCGTCTGTCGACGAATTCCCCGGAGCCGACGTCGATCCCTTGTACAAGTCTGAGCACGTCAAGGATCTCTACTTGAAAGCGGATCCACAGTATGCAGGAAGGTAACTCACATCTCACCTTTTCGCCTGACGTCATAGTATCCAGCTCACTTCGTCTCAATAGATTCACCGTTCCTGTGTTGTGGGACAAGAAAAATCACACCATCGTCAACAACGAAAGCTCAGAAATTATCCGTATCTTCAACACTGCTTTCAACGATCTCATTGCGCCCGAATACGCTTCTGTAGATCTGTACCCTGAGGACCTTCGTCCGAAGATCGATGAACTCAATGAATGGATCTATCCCAATATAAACAGTAAGGACAAGCACTGCGGTGTTGTATGGAACTTGACTGGCATTCTTTAGACGGTGTATACCGATCCGGTTTCGCGAGCACGCAACAGGTGTATGAAAGCGCGGTAAAGGACGTTTTCGATGCCCTTGACAAGGTCGAAAAACTTTTGACGGGCAAGGATTACATTGTCGGCGATAAGCTGACAGAGTGTGATATTCGACTATGGGTGACCATTGTACGTGCTTTTTCGTTCTCTAAGCTTCCTTGCCTTAACTTCAAGTTCCAATCAACAGATTCGTTTCGATCCTGTCTACGTTGGCCATTTCAAGTGCAACATCCGAGATATTCGCAGTGGATATCCTGCTATCAACCAGTGCGAATTGGCTTTTTCTGTCTAACAGTTTTGATTGACGGTTCTTATCTGCGTGTAGATGGATGAAGAAGCTGTATTGGAACAACGACGCGTTCAAATCTTCGACGAATTTTGAACACATCAAAACACACTATTATTGGTCTCATAGCTTTGTGAGTGTCGTCTTCGTTCTCAGTACTCATCATTAATTTACTGTCTTTGTGTAGATCAATCCTAAGAAAGTCGTACCCGCAGGGCCAATTCCCAATATCCAACCATTGTGATGAGGGTCAAATGGGTCAAAATGTCGGCGTCAAGTAAGAGAATCGAAAGCATCACAAACAGTATGTACTTATATTTAGGTGTTCTGTATATATATACTGTAATGTGCATAGAACTACTTGATCATGAGCTCGGTGGAGATGTTAATGATCTTGGGCAGAGTCTGATAGTCTTTGCCGCTGCGTTGTGCTGTGAAGTATAGGAGATTGGAAGTACATAGTGAAGATTTCAGTTGAGAGAGGGGCTGATTTGAGGTTGGGTGTTCGAATGAGAAGACATCAGTTAAGATTGCGGAGGAGATGGGGCTATGCTGAAGGTTTGGGGATTTCAAGATTGTAATTGAAGCAATACGGTATATTTCTAGGCTTTCTGGTTGGAAAGTTCTATTCGAGAGCATCGTTAAATTGTCCATGTTTCAAGAATTCAGTCCAAATGACTTCATGTAAGGGCACACTCACTACTCAGACCACGGCTAAACCAAACAGGGCTTATATTTATGCCTGGGTGTAGTATAAGACAGTACTGTCGTGGGTCGTAGTAACGAGCGTGTGCGTAGTAAGTGTAAGTGTTTATGTAAACGGAAGTGACGTGTAACTATGTAGACCAGACGTCCTTAATTACATCGTTATATGTTTCGAGGGCTTCATCAGACTCTGGGTCAAAAACCCAGCCTGACTCGCCCACGTCAACGGACTTGGTATCGTACAAGTTCTTGATCTCTTTCTCTGCAAGGAATCCGTTAACGTGAAGCTTCAATGCAATCCTACCAACGAGATTTTTTCCTGGCGGTACGCTCTGTATATGTTCTGTGAGAACTTGGTAGAGCGTGCTTGGATTTTTTCGCTTGTTGCCAAAGCCGTAGTAGAGAACCTGGGCTTTCTTTGGTTTCAGCTGTCTCCAATAAGGCTTTGAGTCCTTTCCACTCCAAAACTCGGCCTTCTTGCCAGGTTTGATCCTGAACATCATGTACAATTTAGGCCCTGATTTAGGTGATGTATCCGAAGGATTGGAAGGTAAAGTGTATATCACCAGCCGGGTTTCCTGAACAGTCTTCCACAATTCAATACGAGAATTGGACTCTGTGCAATCGAGAGAAAATTCTAGACCAAAAGGGAAAATAGATTGAGGGAAACTGACTGGGGGCTGTGCTGTAGTCGGGGGAAAGGACACCGGCGGAAACAGTACCAATGAAAACCGCAAGTAAAGCGAGTAGATAGATAGCGTTAAAGTGCATCTGTGAAGATAAAAGTCAATATCTTCGATAACAGAACAAGGTCGGAGACTTACCGTGAACGGTTGCCGCCGTTGACTGGGAATTTGCTCGGTGGGATGGGGTAGAATAAAAAATTTGGTGACTATAACATGGAGGGAGTGAGCACATGAGTGTCATTGATAGATGAAAAAGCAGCAGAATGTGTTGACTGACCGTCCAGCGTTAGGGAAGCTGTTGTGCTGACCACCTGCTTATATACGACGGGCCCCGGCACCTCAGGTCACGTCTTACTCGGTGCTCGCGGCATTCCTGTTTGAAACTTGGTTGATCACGAATTGATGATTATGATACTTATGTATAATCGATGATGGAGTCGCGGTGTAGTCGCTTGC
>JH814925.1:0-29242 GCA_000296255.1 Omphalotus olearius VT 653.13
CATCTGTCATTTATTATGCAGTGCCAAAAATCAGTGCATCAGCGACATACCTAATCTGGAGGTTAAGATGTGACTGTGTGACCATCAGGAATAATGCGACACATGCCCCAGTGGAGGTCCTGAACCA
Organism: Omphalotus olearius VT 653.13; assembly: GCA_000296255.1. Lineage (NCBI taxonomy): Eukaryota > Fungi > Basidiomycota > Agaricomycetes > Agaricales > Omphalotaceae > Omphalotus > Omphalotus olearius. Next base: position 128 of record JH814925.1, read on the forward strand.
CTGGAAAGCTCTAGTCCTTGAGAGATTCCGGCTTGACATTTACCTGACTGAGAGATGCTATGGGCGAAAATCTCTCAAAGTAACAGTAGTGAAATGAACTTGGCTTGGAACAGTATTTGAGCCCCAACTGTGATCACAGTGGGCTGGTGTAGAAGGGGTTTTAGTGGGTATGGAGACAGATTTGGGAAGGAGGACAGGCTCTAGGGAGCGGCACACATAGCTGCTCACTGAACCTGCCCAACCCAGTCAATCTCTGAGCCCCACACTCTGTGCAACAATGCATTTCCCCCTGGAGACTGTCCCTACTGTCTGAAAAATTATGATTATGCTGTTATGTTACTCTCATGCCTAGCGAGGTTTCAACTCCTTGCACAACCTGTGGGTGGAGAAAGGTGCCATTGTGCTTGTCCAACACTATTCTAAACGCTACTGCAAAAAAAAAAAAGTAGGCTGTCACTGCACACATTCATTTTCATATTATTGAAGCTATAGATAAGCTTCCACTGAAATTCATCATTGAGATTAGTGGTTGTTAGAGAGTTCCCATGTGTACTTATCCTTAATCTTACAGTAACATTGTAACATTGTACTCACCCACCCCCTTTGGGATCTGTCATTTGGAAACTTGAATTCTCTAAGTGGATAGGACACCATTCCAACTTCTTCACATGTGAATGGGTTGTATGTCAACAGTTCAAACTTGATGGACTGTTGATTTTACAAAGAAATAAATTCTCTGAGGCACTTCATTCATGGTATGAGTGAAGGGTGGACAAATGAAATACATATTCAAGAAGTCAAATGCACAGCACATAACCTATCACTGTTCAGACAACTGATGTCAATGAACATTTGAACATTGGATTGACTGTCACAGACTCACACTGTTTCCCAGGCCTGGGCTCATGCATGTACATATTCCAATGAAGCTCAAGACTCAGTCGTGCTATGCATACTATTAGACAACAGGGGCTGGGAAGTTCTAGGGATACTAGTAGTAACCTGCTGAGTGCCTTGCCTGACAAGTTGCCTGTATCAGCACATGAACTTATTAGATTTGAAGGAACAATGTTGGGGCAGGGCTTACAATGATACAGTATCTACTGAGAATCTGGATGCAGGATCTCTTGTAGGGTCTCTACTTGCCTCAGATGTGGCTGTATTCGTGCGAGACTGGATTGAGAGTCAGCTTTGTTGGAGTTATAGTATATGAACACCCCCAACTCACAATGCCAAAGCCAAATATTCTCTCTTCCACTATAGAATCTTGCTTCTTCAGTCTCCTCATTCTTGCACAGTATGTGATGAGGATTATCCAAAGTCCACACTCAACACCCATCATGACACATCCAGCAATCTGTACACCATAGCGCCATATAGCGTCGACTGCTAGCGATAGTACACTTCCTGAACCATTAATGGTGTCTTGAATATTCATCGCAGTGGTAAGAGTCCATAAGCATAGAATAGTAAACGCCCAAACAAGCCCCGCTGTCGAGCTATATCTTGAACCTGAGAATACCCTCTCTAAAGGCTGCGCACGAATAGCTCTGGCATCTCGGTAGGTCAAACCGATGATACTGAGGTGATAGAGGAAAACCGCTGAGACGCATATGATACCGAGCCATTCAATTTCTCGATCGTGGTTCAAAATTGATAGAGGGAGAGTCGGAATTGAAAATAAAAGTGTAAGACCTGCTAGCACACCATATATCGAACAGGGTAGGCTCTGCATTGTGGAAAAGGACACTGAGGGCATCAGTTGGATAGTGAGAGTGATTGTGGCAGGGATCAACCAAAGGTATCATGAAAAAATGCAATTGTATATTTAAACGGCCAACCCATGATCAATGAGAACAGACAAATGAGGACGGGGGTCAATGTTCGTTGCTACTGCAGATAAGGAAATCAGTAGGCAGATACGAATGCTCTTGAACACTCGACACAATGAATTGTAGCCTGAGCCTTGGGTCCAAATCAATCAGGGTGAAAGGTGATATGAACAGGGGGTTTTTGGGTCAGGAATCAGATTCGGAAACCTATGCAGTCCATGTCACTAAGGAAAAGCATTCAGCTAATCATCATGATGTCGCGGGTTGTAACAGATTGAGCTGAATCGCTGCGTATCTCAACCCCATTTGAACTATGCTGTTGAGGGGGTAGCCTTCATTATCACAATCCATTGCAGAAGATCACTTTACACTCACAAAGGAAAGATATACGAACACCCTGTATCATGATTGTACTAGGATGCGGAAGACAACCTGAAAGGCTGTGCCTGAAGTCACTGGTGAGATACCACCATGCTTTACATAGGAATGGATGTGATTCCTTGCTCGTCCCATAAAAATGCTGACCAGAAAGCCGTGTTTGTAGAAACTTTTACTTCTGATGTCCAGACGATTTGTCTCGCGACCATGGCATGAACGAAATGGCGGGAGTTGACATTTAATGAGCAGCTTGCAGTAGTATCTGGCAACATAGAATACGTTCTCAACTGAACTTTTAGACGCAGATGAAGAATCCGAAGCACGAAGAACGTTGGCAATGGATCATTGGATGCGCTAGATCACATGATCAGAGTTACGGGCCGGAATTGCCGTTGGTACAATTGCCGGAACGCCGTCACAAAAATTCAAAAAGCTCAAGTTGTACAGGGGACCCCGGTAAATTTTCCAGTCTGCGTTTTCAGTTATAAGCGACACAGACACGACTTGAATTCGTTCCAGCTGGTGTCGTCTCCTGGTTCTTATCTTTTGCCATGGTTTTTCTTCGTTCTGCTACTTCACGAGCTCTTCAGACCTTCAGGACTTCAGCGCGTAGATATGCGACAGAGTCAGGTCAGGTAATTCATCTTAGCTTTGGAATAAAAAATTTGGAAGTATCTGACTGTTTTGAAGCTAAGGAAGACAGGGATTTACGACTTTCACGTTCAGAATGGTGCCAAGATGGTCCCGTTTGCAGGCTACTCTATGCCTTTGTCTTACGGAGACGTTGGTGGAGGTGCGAGATCAGATCCCCGTTTTACTTGTCGCACTGGATAATCTTTACTGCTCACAGTTGCCAGTCACCATCACGTCCGGAACAGTGTCGGTCTTTTCGATGTTGGACATATGGTTCAGTCCAAGTAAGTTGCGATGCCTTCAAGAAACTAACTAGGTTGATTTCAATTTTAATCAAACAGTTTCCGAGGCAAAACAGCAACCGAATTCCTAGAGTGGTTGACTCCTTCATCATTGTCCTCTTTGAAACCTTACTCTTCAACACTCTCTGTTATCCTTAACGAGAAAGGGGGCATTATCGATGACACAGTTGTGACGAAACATGCTGCCGACGCGTTCTATGTCGTGACGAATGCCGGACGGAGAGATCGTGATTTGGCCTGGTTCAAGGAAAAGCTGGAGGAATGGAACACCAGCGGCAAAGGTAGGGAAGGTCCCGTAGAGATGGAGGTGCTAGAGGACTGGGGACTTTTGGCATTGCAAGGTCAGTTACCTTACCTCTTCAGCTCAACTGGTTCTAATAAGTGGCTCTCAGGACCGAAAGCAGCGTCATATCTGCAGAATCTCACCCCTTTCGAGCTCTCAAGACTCACGTTTGGAACCTCCGCATTCGTCCCCATCGAAGGTTTTAACCTGCACGTTGCACGTGGAGGTTACACAGGAGAGGACGGTTTTGAGGTTTGCAGCAGCCGCTTTCCAGATTATCATTTGATGAAACCTATATGCGCTTTGTTAGATCTCTATCCCTCCTTCAGATACCACAGAGGTGGCAAAGCTGCTTTCCAAAGAACCTGTACAACTCACTGGCCTTGGAGCGCGTGATAGTCTTCGTCTCGAAGCCGGCATGTGTCTATACGGTAACGACCTAGATGAGGACACTTCACCTGTCGAAGCTGGCTTGTCCTGGGTCATTGGTGCGTGGTTCACTTTACGATTAGGACCTTGATCTAACTCTGCCACAGGAAAGGATAGGAAAGAAGCTGGCGAGTTCATTGGTGCTGAGGGTGTGAGAGCGCACTTGAAGAATGGTCCGCCGAGACGAAGGGTCGGATTCATCATCGAGGGCACCCCTGCAAGGCGTAAGCACTCTTGGTGTATTTGCATGTGTTATCGCTAAATTTTCGCCGGTGAATAGAAGGAGCCAAGATCTTCTCTGGGGACGAGGAGATTGGAACCATCACCTCTGGTATTCCTTCGCCAAGTCTAGGCAAGAACATTGCTATGGGTTATGTTAAAAACGGACTACACAAGAAGGGTACGGAGCTTGAAGTGGAAGTGAGAAATCGCAGGCGCAAGGCCGTTGTTACACCCATGCCCTTCATCAAGACCAATTATTGGAGGGGTTAATTCGTGCTTTGCGCAGATGAGACCCTGTCGTTAGTCATCAACAGACTGACGTGAGTGGATACATTGGCATCATCGTTGCTATTGACTGAGTTGTCATTTGCCAGTGCAGATATCTATCCTTGGGAATTTCACCTGTACCTGTTCCATTCGCTGGGGACGTTCAACATGTTTCCCATACGCGTTGTTCGTATGCAGGCGCGTACCGGATTTAAGGAAGCAGTTACGGTAAAACATCCACTGTTGATAAACATACTCAACTCCTGCTTGTATTATACTTGCAGAATCGCAAAATCGCACTTCGATGAAGTATAAAACCTCTTGAACTCTCACGTCCCTTGCGGCGACTTATTTCTCATCAATCAATGCGCAGTGCTGGAACGCGCTCACCAGCTCCTTTGTGGTCTCATGGATGATCAGGATTATCAGCTTGAGCTCCGCGCATGCGATGAATGTACTACAGTTCTATTTATTGCAGATACTCATGCTCAAAGTTTGGCTTCCCGTCCTTTTGTTGCATTCTATCTCGAGAATTGAGTGACTATATCTGAGAGGCGCCATGCAAGCATGTGGGATCTCAAGCTCAGGGTCATGGCGGCCGGGGTTACTCTCAGAGTCATTAAGAAGTGCGCACCTTTGTCTACCTTTGTCCATCCTTTGTGCTCATTCAGTATGTCCAGCTAGCGAACCGCCGATCTCACAGCTTTCGGTGTCTGTAAAAAGTCTCGAGGCTGGTGGCACATCAAGGTCGTGATCCGAAAGCGCTCGAGATGCTTTGAACTCAATTATGGGAATTGACATCTAATGATCATTGTTCCTCGATCTTTAGGCTTCTCCGTAGGTAAATGAACTGAGACTTCCTCATTTGGCTTGTGTGGGATCCTTAAAACTGACATGAAACTGGAATGATGATCACTTCCCCTTCCTCCTCACGTTCCTGCATAGTCATCTACACCTCGAGTGTAGATGAACACCGACTTTATCTGGCCATCTTGAGAGCCCTCCACTTGGGAAGACTAAGAGATATTGACTCAGGGCGACATGAATAGTGACCTTAGTCCGTTCAATGCTCACGAAACCTATACGGGGATCTTGGTAGGACTTTTCCTTGCATCCATGTAAGTTCTACGATATCTTCTGAAGGCTGGACACTAAACTTCAGACTTTTCCTTCCAGATTGTGTGGAATCGCGACTACGCAAGCTGTTTTGTTCTCTCGTGCGAATAAGACTGATCCGCTTGGTCATAAGATCTTTGTAAACCTTGGTATTCTTATATTCGTTACCGTAGCTCATTGAATGTGGGGTCCAGATAACCTTCCTTTGGTATGCTTCTTGTACTACGTGAATGTAATCTTTTCGGTACTAATTTTCAATGCAGGTCAATCGATGCGCTGCAAGTCTGTTTCGTGTTTCACGCAGCACATTACTATATGATTGGCCAGACTGGCAATCCTTCACCGCCGTTCATTTGGAGCTTGAAGGTAAAGCGAGTGGGTCCACTTAGATGTTCCACGATATTAACATCCTTGATCAGATTCAAATCTTCATGCAAGTAAGACGACACTCAACAAAATATGAAGCTTTCTATAATCGCTGACACATCGAGTTAGACGATCATAATGGATATCACGAAGATGTGGGTATTCTTCATCATTCATTCAGTACTTTATGAATGCTGACTTCGTACTCCTAGCATGTATATCGTACGGATATGGAAACGTGAGTCCATAAAAAACTCCCGGAACTACAAACCTTTCTTCTCATGATTCTCTGCTGCTCTCATACAGTCAGACATCTGAGTAGCAAATGGGTACCGATAGGACTGGTGAGCATTGCCTGTGTGCCTAGGTGCAGTTCGTTACAATGATTTTTCGTCAGGCATTCACTCTTGCTGTTGATTACGGTAAGACTGGATTCGATATTTTAAAAGGAACTGATAGATTGAGCTGATGGTTTAGCGTTTGGGACCTGTACGCCTTTTAATCTGTACCTTTCACCCCGGTCTGCTGACATCGCCATCGTGTAAATTTCCATCAGTCTTCGCCTACAAAGTGTACATGTTCATTTTCTGAGGCTGTATGTCGCGCAATCTCATCTCACTGCTTATCCCGCAGATTCACTGTGCCTTTGCTGCATAATCTGTTGGACATCTCTTTCCAGGCTAGTTCTTTCCGTGGATCTAGTTTTCATCCTTCCAGTGACTAACAAGTATACAAAAACACAGTGGACGGTATTCGTTGCAATGGGCTTAGCGTCCACCACCGATATTCTTATTGGCGTCTCTCTCGTCTACTCCTTGGCAAAATCAAACATCAATCTGACCTGGTAAGTTCATGAACTTTTTGCAATGATGCTTCTGACACGCACTGATCACCTGTATGAAGGACAAACTCAAGTTTCACCATGTTATCTGCTTATCTCGTCAATACGGGTATGATCACAGGGCGAGTCGATATTTGGAGCATCCGTAATATCTTTTAACTCATGTACTGAATGTTGTAGGATTTTCTCAACAATGGTCCTTATTGCTGTAGGGCACCATCTAGTCATGATCAAATTAAATACTGACAAGAGGGAAAATTTAGTTCAGTATAGGCGTTAATAATCCTGTTTTCATAGCATCTGAGATACTGTTACCGCAGCGTAAGTTTCTCGCTTTGTACCGTATGTGCGAAAACCGCTGATGTGCACAGTATATGTGAATTGTTACCTGTCCATGTCCGTTTTTAATTCCATTTTCGTTCTCCGAATAATCGATTTATGAATTTGTTTCTATAGGGTGAACGCAAGCTACTACTTCCAGACTAAGAATACCCACCTTCAAAACTATTACCCTTATTTACTTCCTGGCGACTCCGTCGACGCCGGTTCTAGCAGCATACTCCAGCCCTCCGAGCAACAGTCGTTGTACAGTGCTCGCTTACGGACTTTCTCTGACAGTGCAACTCTGGATAAGAATTCAAACAACTGCACAATCAACGAAATTGGTCTTCCTTTGTTTAGTGCGGAAACAAAACCCCAGGTAGGCTCTTTCAAAGCTCGCCGATCCTTGTCAGTGACGGAACTGTTCTTGTGAAATAGTCCCCAGTGCATACGATTCCCCTCGAAGTACTTGTGCAAACCACAAAAGAAGAATCTTCGATGAATATCCGCACTCCTCGGAGCGTTGGAATTCGGCGTTGAAGCGTTGAACTCCCCAATCATTAAAATCTCAGAATCTCAGTGTTCAGTGTATCTGGCGTGTTTGTATCGGACTTGCTACTGTTGTTGGTATACGTATCTATCTCACTGAAGAATATGCTTTACGCTTTCATTGTAATAGAAGTCCCTTAAGCTGTAGTTCTGTTGTCCTCAATACGCGCCCACGCATCTGACGGTTTACAATTCGTTGCGTGCTTACACCGGACTGCGTGAGTAAGCGGACTCCAGGGTTGTCTGGTCTATACTTACTATGTACATCACATCGGCCGTGCCCGAGGTCCCGAGTCCAACTTGAAACTACAGTACAACGGGAAATGCGGACCTCAATTCGTAGCAAGTGTATAAAAGTCTGAAGAGCATTTAGCTTCGCCTCGTCCAACCCCATGATGGAAGATCCTGCTACTATCACCATACCTCCATCGACAGCTACCGTCACCGTAAAGGCAATTGATGTAGTGAGACCAGGAGCGTACACTCCTGCTGCGCTCTTCATCCAACCGGTTGTACCTGGATGGGAATCAATGAAGGCACCTGTGTATGCTTTTTTCATAGAACATATCAGCGGGAGACGCATCATGTTTGACCTTAGTCCGCGAAAGGACCAGGATCAGTACCCTCCTGCGGTCCGAGCTATATTCAGCGATGGATTCGACATCACGGTAGACAAAGATGTCACGGAGCAGCTGGTTGCTGGTGGTGTTGCGCTTGATACCATAGATTCGGTTATCTGGAGGTCAGAGTCTTTTTGCTCATTTAAGGTAAGCAAGCACTGTGCTCACTATACTTTATACAGTCATACACATGCTGACCATACTGGTAGATTCAATCTCACCGCTGATGATACAATTCTCAATTACACACTGGCAGGTGATATGTCCAAATTCCCTCGGTCAACACAACTGGTTGTAGGACCTGGATATGACCGAAGATCCTACCCTACTGATCCGCAAGCCACACTTCTAGACACAGACTGTGCGTACGTTTCACATTCTAATACCAGAGTTGAAGATTCTCAGTAGTACACCATTAGCGGGAGAACGGTCACCGAGCTTTCCTTCACAAAATCCAAGCTGAAGATCGGAAACATGTCTGCTATCGATTTCTTCGGCGATGGCAGTCTGTATCTGCTCAATTTGCCGGGGGTGAGTAGCTGAGGAAAAAGCAGTTTGGGCGTTCGTGCAGAGAGGTAACAGGGCCTTCAGGTTGAGCGAACCGCAATAATTACTACTGGAATATGGCGATGAGCGCGATTCATGTAATGCTTGATCTCGTACCCGAGGGGATGCCCGAGGCCCCAAGTGCGATTATGCGCAAGGTAGTCGTTTCGAATTTGTCTTGTATACATTTCCATCGCATATATAACTGTACACGAAATTTCATTCAAAATGTTATCGTACATTACAGCTCTGTCAAAGCGGTATTCAGTTTGATTTGGAGCCCAAAGCGGTGTCACTTATCATACCATCGCAGAAAGTCAACACAGGAGGTGTCGCGAGGATGTCTTCTTCTTGGAAAGACTTCGCCATTGCAATAAGAGGAGGGCCAGTTACGTGATCTTTGAACCCGACTTTGACTATGAAAGAGGTTCCGGTTAGTACTTAAACACCTGCGAAAAGAAAATCTAAAAGGCACACACACCTTCATCGTATTCCTCCTGTAGAATTGAAGCCGAGACTGAGTGAGAACTTCACAAGACATTTGAATGAGCTACTTGCAATGACAATGAACGCAGAAGTGTGTTTTCCATCCTTATCGACGGCCCTCGTCACTCGATAGGTGAGCTGCGGGTCGTTTCAGCTTAGTCAGACATAACCAATATCTACATCCACACCGTCCTAGGTTCCTCGTCTGAAAGCGCACGCTTTTGTGCAGTTAGAAGGATTTCTTGCAATCTTGCTTCCTAGGAATGAACAGTCGGTGTCAGAAAATAGTCGTTGATTTAGAATTCGACCGCGACCAACCTTTCCAGGTTTCGCAGTGATGGTAGCGATTAGCGACACCTTTCCAGATGGCGTAGTTTCACTGATTTTCGGAAGATATCAACAGATGAACCTGCTTCAGGTAATAACAACGCACGGGCACAGGTCCAGCATCGACATCTTAGAGCAGAGGGGTTCACGGATGTAGTAGATAGTGGAGTTGGAGGTGTGAGATTTCTTATATAGAGCTCGAGCGGTATTTGCCGGCGTCAATAGTATCCGCGGCACCCGAAGAAACCGGTTTAGCGGCTTTAGCCTTAGTCGGGGTATATTCGCCTTCAGTACCGCCGCCACCATATACTCAAGACCGAAGCTTGAGAAGCTCGGCCGTGAACGCAGGTTTGATTGTATCTCATGTTCAATTGCAAGTGGGATAATGGTGGGACAACCGGAAGGGGACTCTTGTCAGAAGACCTTGTCACCGTGCGCCAAATCATCCTGGAAATTGTAGCAAAAGAAGCCATAGAATCCTTATAATTTGAAGCAATCTCATGTACCTTGAACAATACACCTCGAGTTCTTTGTTATATGGCACTCCTTGAAGAGTATCTTCACCCAAGCGCCGTGCGTAAGAGAATCTCCTTGTGTCTCTGAGAGCATGTAAACCCCTCGTCAGTCAAAGGCCTGAACATCTGAACTGTTGTCCTGGCATCAGTCTGTTGAACGACATGTATCAGGACCACGTCAATGCACTCACCGTTGAATCGAAGTCCCCGCAAACGCTCGAAATCCTGATTGCTGAAATCCTCTGATAATATGTGTAGCGTTGCAGCGCATATTATCCCTCGACCTGAAAGACCCCTCGAGAATCGAAAAATCCGAGGCTCGTCACTAATGATCGTTCCGGATGCAGAGAATCTTCGCATCGCCTGAGTTCCAGTGCGTCAACAGGATCTGAATTGATGAGGTGAACACTGGCAACTATGGTTATTACGATCTTGTTGCATCTGATCTCTGGACTGATTATGCCAGGAGGCTACTACAGAAGCAGAGGGCAAATAATAGAAAGTCTGATAGACGTGGTCGAGAGGCAAGCCGTCATAAAAGCTCCCACGCTTCTACGTTTCAACGCCAATGTTTATTGTACAACTATGAAAGATCAAAGTCTGAAAAAGAATGACAAGACGAATGAGAGGTGTAATTTACGTCTGTGGATACGCCCATGATCTGTCGGATTGCCTGCTGCAAGTTACCCTTCGAGTCTCGACCGAATCCTCCGAGGTTGACTTAAAAATAATTGGGCGGAGGTTCGTCGAAGAGAACACTCATCCAAAGTGACCCGGCTCGAGCATCCTGTATATGTGAAGGCTGCTCAATGCTCCGTTCAAGAGACTCAGAAGAGCTTGGTCTCTGAACAGGAACTGTGTTCTCCTTACTGCTTTGGACCGAAACAATCGGCGAAGAACCGGAAGCTAACTGAGTGAACCCATCCCATCGACTAGCAGAACCAGTGACAGGTGTTCCTGACCCCGTCAGATCCCTCATCTCCCTTGCTTCGGTTCCTGACAACGCTGTTCGGAGTCCACCGGAGTTGCTAAGAAAACTCGATGGATCAATGTGTTTGAGATCATAGGGCAATACGTCCCGCGGACGAGAACGGGATAATGTGATGATGTGTGGATGAACCTCCGGAGCGTTTCTTCGACGTCGGCGACGAAGAAAAAATACGACAGAGGCAGCTATGACCACGATGACGATTACTCCACCGATTGTAGCCCCCGTTATGATTCCTGGTGAAATTTTGCCTTGAGTTGTACTGGAAAGAAAGCACGATAAACTAAATCTTTTTGAGGCACAAAGCGGAAGTCCCAATACCTTGTACGCCTGTCGTGGCGTAGTGATAATCAACAGGTTGATACAGGAACACGGTGAGTGAGAAGGCTTACAAGGGCAAGACTGACTGACTAGCTGGTGTCAGAGAGCTCGAGGTCGACGTGATGAGGCTACTGATCGTGATGGCCAGACTTTAGCCGAATAAAGAAAAACTAAGGGTCTACGCACGACTGTGACCCGGTTTGGATTGTTGTCGAAGAATCAGCGGCGTTCCCGTTCCCGCTCCTGTAGGGAAAGCAGCTCAGTTAACAACTGGGTAGGAACAAACCTGGTAACCTACAAGGAATTCTGAATTGTTGTTGAAAAAGAAGATGCTGGTGTTGATGCGGGATATGATGATTGTGGTGCTGATGCAAGAGATGATGTTTGCGGCGCTGAAGATGGTATTTGCCGGTTTGGCATCGTTACGGTCGAGGAAGATGATGAACTAAAAGTAAGTTCAAGGAAATGGGCTATCCGGTGTTACATCTCGAAGGTAGATAAAACTCACGAGGTTTCAGTTTCAGTTGCTGCTGGAGAGCTTGAAGTATTCCTGACAACGGGCTCATCTGATGATTGGGACGTTGACGAGCTGGATGGAGACGCAGGATCAGTGGATGCACTGCGAGTTCATGTCAATCATTGCATACCTTTGTGTAGTTCTGGAGGAGGCAGTAGTACTCGATGTCGTTGTAGTAGTCGGCGGTGGCGCCCCAGGAAATATTGGCGTAACCGTCATGGCGTTTGTAGCAGCAGCGAACGGCGCCGAGGCAAGTGCTGAATTTCTGTGCACCTTCTAACATGTAAATCACTCTAGAAAAGAAGGAGACATCTTACCCATCCTGGTCTACAACGAAGCTGTATGCAAATACTCCAACAGTCCTGTCCATGTCATGGATTCATATTCCAAGTCAACATTCATGAGACACAAAACTCACCCCAAGAGAGAAAAAGTAACCCCCAGCTGGCTTCCAGAAGAATCATCCGTGACAGTTGCGAGGGCATTAGGAGACGTGGTAAACGCAAGACTCTCCACGAGAACGAAGACGGAGGGATCATTATCCCGCTGCCATGCCACCGTACAGAGGGCTCCAACTGTCGTGATAGTCTGGGAGGGTAAAAGAAGCTGCATCGCAGTCGTATGTCGAATTTGTAGCGTTAGGCATATAACACTTTCGGAAGTAGAGGAGACCGATCGTCAGCGACAATTGCCATACATGAAAACAAAGACCTTGCTCACCAAAGCCCCGCCAGTAAAGCCCTATTGGCCATTTTTCAATACGAAAAGAAGGAAATCGGAAGAGTTTTAAGAAACCAATTTCTGACCCTGCCTCTGAACGTCTGAACGTCTGGACGTCGCAATGCAGGTTTCCGGGAAGAGCAAGAGTTGCCAGTGGACGTATAAAATTGCAGATGGCACTAGACTACTACTGCCTCGTTAATAAATAGGGCGATCTCGTCACTTCTGATGCATGATTGAGCTGGACATACCATCTCAGCTTGCACAGAGCATGTCTGGCAGTTCAACCTCAACTCCCCGATCATCAGAGAATTCATGATGCGAGCTCGATCCCAAACAAAATACTCTGCGTAAATGACTTGAGAACGTGTTTAAATGAAGCTTGAAGACGAATATCACTTTCTGAGAACACTTGCATTCCTCGTTGAGTCGAGGTCTGTACTTGAGAACCAAGCGAACAAGCAGGCGGCAAGTGGTTTGGAAGGAACCTGTGTTACGGGCGCTTATGAGATGTACTATACTATGTAACGATCGCGTGAACTTCCTGCCTATTTCGTGTCCCTCGGCATCTGCCATCTCGTCACTCGTTTTACTCTAAGGTAAGTATAACTGACCTACGTGTCTATTTGGCCCCCTCAGTCTTTTCACACTCGATTGGTGTGAACTGAGGATATCGTACTTATTCTTATCTCACAAGACAGAAAGATAGAAATGAATCTGTTGATATGAACGTCAGCAGGCGCTGAACGCGAAAAAATGAGAGACTGACTCGGACGATGGTGGTGAGTGACGTCCAGCGTGAGGAAATGTTGTGCTCGAGCACCTGTCTTATATACCATTCTCATATTCCGCGTCCGTGCGTAGGTCGGGCGGATCTGGGTTTTCCTCAGGGCCGCGGTCATGACAAAGTTCGCGCCGGCTGTGCTCCTCAATGATATGCGCAGATTAGTAGTAACAGTAGTATAGTAGCAGTTCGGGAATGCAGCTGTTATCTGGGCGCTTACGGTACTTCTGGTCTTCGTACGACAAATTCAGCTAGAGAAATACAAGCATTATGTATAATTTCTCAATCACCGCTACTTGTGCAGCGAGGACATATGATACATTGAACAGCGACCTACAATTACAGCTTCACAGCGTACAAGAAACCATCCCATCCCCTTTCACCCACAGTGCCGATGGTGGTCGCCTCCATCTCTTTGTCATCTTTCAAGACCTCCAAAAGCTCTCTAACACCAACGCTCCAGGATCCGGTGTCGGTCAAGTCAGACACGAGGCCGTATCGAACAACGTTATCGAAGATCTGGAATTTTTTTGTTACTACTCACCAGGAATGAGAGAGCTAAAAGGTCACGCACGATGACACCGTTTTTCTTCACAAGACGTTTCGCTTCCGTCAAATATTTAACATTCTGGGCTTTGTCAGCATCAATAAAGATAAGGTCGAAAGGAACATCCTCCTGAAGCTTGATCATCGTATCGTGCGCTGGACCGACAATGACGCGACATTTGGAAGCTAGTCCAGCATTGGCTATGTTTTCCTGGGCAATCTGAGTTGACAGTATTTTAGTAGACGTTCCAGCTGTCTGACCAATCCATGTACCTTTGCATGCTTCTCGTCAATTTCGAGTGTAATGAACTCCCCATCTTCCGGTATCTCTCTTCCCATCCAGATTGCGGAGTAACTGCAAGAAATTGTCAAGTAACGATTTCTCGATGACGATTTATCATTTCTCATATACTCTAGCTGACTTACCCTCCCAGAGTACCAACCTCAAGGACACGTTTAGCGCCTAGCGACTTCACGAGAAGAGCCATAAATTTCGCTTGAGCGGGACTGAGAGCGATCTCAACAGGCAGACCGTTATCGGCGGCATGTTTGACAGCAACATCCAAGACCTTATCCTCGGGTATGAGGAATGAGTTGTGAAAGGCGTCTGAACGTGCCCAATCGACGATAGAAGTGGAGGCGTTGTATGCTTCCATCATGGATATCTTGGAATCAAAGAAAGCGCGAGATAATAAGATATAGGAGCTGAGATGTCGAAAAAGGGGTACTGGTATGGTCAATTGAAAACCTGCTTAATACTCTCTGAACTTGTCAGGGGTAAGAAATAAATTGAAAATAAGAGTACTGCGGTCGTGGTGTATGTATGACTCCACGAGAGAGTTGATGAGTACATAAGCAAAAGTAATTGCAAAAATTTAAACTGACATGGTCCTCATGATCATTGGTACTGCGCCGCGTCACGGTGGCCGGATGATACACATCGAGTGAATAGGATGAGAGCCACCGTAGTAAATACCGATGAGACTGCACGATAAGAAAGTGAATTCATCGTTCTGACTCGTACGGCTGCGCATTGCGCGTACGAGGGCTATGAAGACTATCAATTGCGTGCAAAGTGGACTCTGACCCAGTTCTAGCCAGATAAACATGATCGGTGTCCATCACTTTAACGGCGCAAGAATATGAGTTTTCGAGCCTGGCAAGACTGTTGTGAGTGGAACGTAGAGAATAAGAAAAGATGATGACGGGTTGGTATGCTACATAACAAACCCTAACCTTAGTTCTAATATTCACCTTTCAGCTGCTTTGCCCCTTAGCCGTAAAGCATTCTTGTTCCTCAATCTCTACCTCTACTTACTTTTCTCTCGGATTTGACATCTTGAAGAAGAAGGAGGACCTTTATGTCTCGCTTCGTCAGAGCATCAAAGTATCGGTAAGTTCTTCGTTCATGGATGCACAATCACACTCGTCGTTGCGACATCGACATCGGGCTGCTGTAAATGGGAGGAAAAGGTCCAGATATGAAATGACTTCAGAATCTATCTTTGTGAGTGCTTAGATTCGTTTTCTTCTTGAGTAGCAGTCCTTATTCACGGGATACTGCTTTACAGGCCATCTTCATCTTTGCTCTTAATGCCGACCGGGGCAAATTCATACACTTGATGCATCTTTCTGACGCGAGATTCCTCCAGCCATGTTTTCGGTCAACCTGCCAAGAAGGAATATACCATCGAGAATGTCAAAGTGACGAACAGCGCGTGGGATACCAATGTTATTTCTGCCTCTGGAGTGAGTCTCAGCTACCTTGCGATGATCTTTTGTCTTCGTATCTGATCATTCATAGAAATACATCAGTATCAACTGGAATGCTTCTGGGGGCGGAGCCTTCGCTGTTTTACCCCTGCCATCACCTTTCTACCCTATTAACGGATTCCCTCATAAACTTCCTGACACATTACCCCTCGCACGAAGCCACACCGCGCCCGTTCTTGACACTGATTGGTCACCGCATAATGATTCTCTCGTGGCATCCGGCGGTGAAGATGGCAAAGTCATGGTTTGGAAGATCGATTCTGCTACCTTCGAAGGATGGGGAGGTGACCACTGGGAGCCAAAAGACTTCGACCCAGTCTGGCGCATCGATGCTTCGCCACGTAAGATCGGCCAGGTGTTGTTCCATCCTACGGCGGCAAATGTCGTCGCGAGCGCCTCTGGAGAGCACACCGTTAAACTCTGGGATCTTGCTGCCACCGAAGACCCCCGGAGCGTCCTCGTCGGCCACGGCGATGCCATTCAGAGCCTTGCTTTCAATTCCACAGGCACATTGTTAGCGACGACGTGTCGTGATCGTAAGCTGAGGCTTTTCGACCCTCGTGCCGGCGGGGAGGCTGTGCGGGTCACAGACGGTCACGGCGGTGTCAAGGGCGCTAGGGTGGTTTGGATGGGTGATATGGACAAAATTGCGACCACTGGCTTCAGCAAGATGTCCGATCGGCAGGTGGCTATCTGGGAAACAGGTGGTTTGGCGAACCTCAAGACGACCACTATAGATCAAAGCGCTGGAGTGATCATGCCATTCTGGTCAGACAATAACATCTTATTCCTTGGTGAGTGTCAGAATTTTCCTGGATCCTTGCCAGCACTGACCATTTTGACTACGGCAGCTGGAAAAGGGTAAGCACGTCGTTTTCCGCTTA
This sequence comes from Omphalotus olearius VT 653.13, assembly GCA_000296255.1. NCBI lineage: Eukaryota > Fungi > Basidiomycota > Agaricomycetes > Agaricales > Omphalotaceae > Omphalotus > Omphalotus olearius. The sequence continues at coordinate 16,694 of JH814925.1, forward strand.
CAGGACTTCTTCGACTGTTTCTTTCTACAGGGATGGTAACATTCGGTACTATGAGTATGAGTCTGATTCTCTATACGCTCTTGCCGAACACAAATCCATCGACCCTCAGCGTGGCATGTGCTTCCTCCCACGACGTGCACTAAATGTCTCAGACTGTGAAATCGCTCGAGCATACAAAGTAGCTGGGTCGACCATCGAGCCTATTGCTTTCATTGTTCCACGAAAGGTGGCTTTCTTTCCTAGTGTAATACAGCCATGAACTGACTATAAAACCCTCCAGGCTGACTCGTTCCAATCCGATATCTACCCACCAGCACCCTCTCTCGAACCTTCTCTTTCTGCGGCAGAATTCTTTGCAGGAAAGACCGCCGCTCGAAAGCTCACTGATCTTTCCAGTGGAACGACATTCACTTCATCTGCACCTCCTGCTGCTGTTTCTCCTCCAATGCAACCCTCCGTGTCAACGTCAGCTTCGGCCCCGGCCCCTGCTGCTGCCTCAGCACCTTCTCCTATTGCAATAACCAAATCCTATAGTGCGCCAACGCCGACTACCGTTGAACCACCTTCGCCTATCGTTCACAAGAGCGAGCCTATTCCTACCTCCTCAAACAACGAAGAGGTAAATTCTCTATTTTGACTGCTTAACCCTTCTCATATTTTTCTTTCGAAGGCCGCTTTACGCCAAGAGAACACACAACTGAAGTCTGAACTTCGTGAAGCAAGGGAAATGATTAGAAACTTGGAGTTACAGGTCGAAGCACAGAGGGCAAATGCTAGAAAAGCGGCGCAGGCACTGCTGGATGCGTGATGACATGTTGTGTATCTTCGTTCTGTGACGGTTGAAGGTGGAAGGAAGCATCATCCGAGGGGAAATAGACTATAGGGATCAAATGGAAGGCGAAGTGGATGTGGTGGTTTCTAGCACTTTCCTTGCGTATTCTTTGGCTCGCGTGTATATATCCTGAAAAGATGGTTTAATTCACCCATCACAAAATCTGCACGTCGGGTACTGTATTTTTGTTGAGAAATCAAGTTTTCAAGACTCTGGAACCCCAGCTTTGGCTTGGTGATAATTTGGGCGCTTACATAAGGTTGCCATTACTCTATTCTAGTCTTAGTCTATTCTGTGCTACCATTCCGAGTGAATTGCGACAGTAGGTACTTGCGCTAAGCTCGGGTGAAGATGATTCTCTCCGGGAGATGATTGGACAACTCATTGAGATAAGAGTTTTGGAAACACGAGCTGACTCGGATTGGGCGAGAGGACTGACGGACGAACCTCCTCCTAATTATTTCAATGAACGTGGACCAGCGACTCTCCGAGGTTGAGACTAGACCTGTAACCGGACCCTGTTATGAGGTTTGACTATGTCAATTGCTAAAGGCACTACCTCGGGCACTTTTGTTCGTTCGAGTACTGTGATGACTGACATTGAAACTCACTTATGAACCTCTCTGGAACCCTCTCTATTTATGTAATTAGCACGGTTTGGAATACACACAAATGCTTACTTACATACATATGAATTGCGAGGACCTCTGTTCCACACACTCAGTCCGAGGATGTTCACCTTTCTCATCCTGAGCCTGTCATGCGCTCGTTCTGTTTTGACCCCGCTTAGCACCTTACTGACCATTTCAAGAGGATGGCACACCTTAGATGAACACTGTGTGCTACGAGCTCGTTATATTCCAAGGGTACCGCGGTAGGGCCGGATATAACCGGGTTTATAGAGTAGCACCGCGGCACCGGTGGAGCCCGACAAGGTCTCGTCCTCGACTGCTTTTGCAAGTTGAAGCAGACATTGACAGAACGTAAAATTGGCTGGAGACTCGAGAGGAGACTGAGACGGATCAGCGAGTTGGTTTTGAAGGTATATTGGAGTTATTGCGATGTATGAAATTCGGGAACGGCAGCAAGGTGAGTGGCTTTCACGTCGCGCCTTGCTCTTGTATCTTCTCTCAAGCCCCATTATCTACAAAGCTCGCTGTAGTTGCGTCTGAAGCACACTCCTACAAAGCTTGACTTTCAATTGGATGTGTACGATTCTCGAGTGAAGCAAGTGTCTTGCGCGTACAAGGAACTTAGGAAGTGGCAGTGGAAGAAAGCCGGCGGCCCGTATTCGGACATACAAAGGAACCTGGAAGGTCGACCCTACGCCTCAAGTCAGGTTCGAGTCATGTTGAAGCAGGCACATAACAGCCTACTTAATTTACTATAAAGCCTATCGTTCCCAGGTATGTACTCTTAGATCAAGTGCAAATAAACGACCTAATTTGTTAGATCCAGATTTAGACTCAGATAAGTTGAGGCATACGAACTTTCTTAATTATTGATACGTATGTCGTATGTCATTTCGGATCTGCTCGTGTATTGTTACTGTATGGCACAGGTGTTTAGCTTGAAACACGAGCTGAGATCCGGATGGTCTTCTATTGCTCGCCAGGCTGAAGAGAAGAAGTTAGAAGTATTATAGGATCTTCCTCAGTAGACGATGACCTACCAAAGTTCCATTAAGGTTGAAATTTCGAAATTCGCGCCTTGACGCGCAACTTCATGATATGTTATCAAATTTCACGGGGTTTGAACACGAGTCCGTGCTCGTGCAGACCATCCGAGATTCCTTCGTGTGGAATCATGATAGCTGCGCTTTGGTTTGATTGCACGTCAGAGTATCCCGAATTTAAGGGCTTACGCCAACACTCACTCTTAGCTTCGGCATTGTGCACGATGCAGTGTATTTTCCATCCATAGGCCTCGCCAAGTTCACGATCGGATTCTGCGCATGTAGAATGATTCAAAGCCGGCGGAAGATATTCTGCATAGTCGAGAAAGGACAGATTATTGAGGGAACTGGTGCGTTTTGATAGCCAGCGAAGTTGAACTCGCAATCGCGGTACTTATCGATACACAAAGTCCGAGAGTACCGCTGTGCCCGAGCTTCGACATAGCAAGAAAGAAATTGGAACAAACTCAAAGAACAGTCTACTCAAGATCCATACAGCTGCCACCGGGATGCTTGCTTCTGTTTCACAAGCGACAACATAATCCTTGCGTCGCATTGACTGTTGGAGGAGATGAGCTGACTTGATTTTATTAAATAAATGAAAATTCTAGCCAACAGCTCACCGTTGTGCTGATATTCTGGAGAAAGCTGTACATGACGGCAAGGGGTGCAGACGTCGAGCAGGACCGGCAAACGCCGGATTCGGTCGCCTCATGGCCTACGGGAGCGCACCGGCTTGTTTCTCACCACGACGCGTTGTCCTCTCATCAGAGTCGATTGTTGTATTTCAGTTGCCGTCTTATACGCGTCTATGGCGCCTAGCTGCGCTCTGCATCTCTCAAGATACCATCATCTCCTAAATCTTGTTTTTTTTTGAAGCTTCACAATACGTTGCGATGGACGACGTCTTCGGGTTAGTGCAACAATTGGTTAAATTATCTACCGATTTCTCGTTATTATCCTGGCTCACACTTGGACCCACACTAGATCATGGTCAATTGCACTCGATAATCGATGTTTTTGTGATTTTTTTTTTCATCCTCATGTTGCTATTGGCGCGCTTGTCCACGTGTAGCTTTAGCAGTGTCGGTCATGGAATCGTGATTGCGTTTGGAATCTTGATAGAATGAACGCGTGTACGTCCGACAGCCCTTGCCTGTAGTGTTGCATGCACTTCGGCGGCTAGAAGTGAGTAATTACTTACTATTTGACTTCGATAAATCCGAGGCATACTTAGTTGATTGTCAGGGATTCGAAAGATTCGCGGCATGGTCGCCTGGATACCTTTATAGGAAATTCGAGCATCGTAAATAATGGCACATAGCCAAAGCGTCAGGCGTCTAAGAGTATAAAAGCATTTGGTTCGCGCGGCTCCGTCCATTGTTCCCCCCCAATCACAAAATCTTGATCGTCTTTCCCTCGCTTTATCCTGCGAGCAATCCTCAATAGTCATGTACTGCCCGAAAAACTTTGTCCTAGGTACTCTCGGGTACGGGCTCGATGAGCTTGTCACCTTCTCCAACACCGTCGATGATGAGATGCGCGCGGAGTCATCCACCGTTCCATCGAGCAGGCTGTTCTACAGCTCTCCGTGCGGCACTACTGACCTCGCGTCGTATCAACTGAGGACTGAGACCTCCTCAGACATCCATGAGCTACCAATTGGTGCGTTCTCTGAGTCCTCGCCACATTTTCACTAGAAGCTGACATCCTCTTTAGATGATATGAGTGTTGGGCTGGAGATCATTAGTATCACGGACCGTCGTCGTGGACCGTCCTGCTACACCCGCTACGTGAAGCAGAAAGAAACTCCTGTCACGATTACTGGGCCGCAGGCTGCTGCGGAAGACTTGGAGATTGTCAGCCTCACCGAACGTCGTCGAGGACCGTCACCTGTAGCACACCCCGTGAAGGACAACGAGATCCCAACGACGATTACCGGAGCCCCGATACCGATGTTCAACATCGAAGATAAAGAGAACAACCCCTTTCCCGTCTTTTTGTACGACTTTGGTGATATCTCTGCCACATTCTCGGCAGCCTTCGTCTCGAGGCCTCTATCGCCACTTCTTTTGAAGCCAACCCGTATGAGTGAGTGCTCGTGGTGATTCTTTTGTCCTCGTGTTCATTGGTAACGAACGTCTTGTTTGCAGGCATGGATACCCTGTATACCCCTCCTTCCTCACCTCTCGCCTCTTTTAGTAACCTTTGCCTCGATCCCTTCGATTATCGACGCCCTACCCCACCATCATCTCCTCGTCGCGTTCTTCACAGAATACCCACCAGTTTCAGTGTTCAATGAACGCCACACTTCGGCATCTTTTTGTTTTCATTCTTCGGTTCTCACTCTTCCAACTTCGCATAGTTACACAGTGTATTATTCTGCATTACTTTATCTTCTCCAACCAATTTTCACTGGGACTCGTTCTTGTACATTTGGTTTGTATGGTTTAATTATCTACCTCCACTCATCAAGCTGGCAGCTTTAGTACTACATACATATATATACCTGTGACGTTTATGTCTTGTTTTCGTGTTTAAATAGCTACATATTTGCATATGGTCACCACACTGTGTGTTATCGGAGGTATCACGTACCTTCCCAATACATCTTTAATGAAAAATTCCAGGTCCCGCTTGAGTATGACCATGTTCAAATGTTGACTGACACATTTTCATTTCGTATTCACGTGCACGTTCAGACTACTACTTAGTACAGAGAGTTTACCTACATACACGCACCACCGAGAGAACCTATGTTCCGGCAACAGATAGCCACAATCACTGTGTTCTGCGCACTGGGTGGACGTATACTGATTAGATGTCATCTGGTTCATCTCCCGCATCCTGCAACAACAGAGCAACCACACCATGAGGAGGAACATCAGTCGCGGTCAGATTGCGAACTGCGGTTCCGTTATCGGTATGAGACCACAGATCCTATAAAGATATGTTCGAGAAAGTTGAAGTGCCATCTCAGCTTAGTCGCAAGTGATCGATTGATCAATCGACTTACCCGAACAGCATACTGGCGACCTGCTCGGATCCAAGGGGATTCAGTGAGAGTGAAAAACATGGTCGAGGACTCATTGAGGGTGTTCAACTGAAAATGGGGGGTCTTTGGTGAGATGAGGTGTTGGTGATGCTAGCCTCGAAGAAGAGCTCACAAGCATTATTACTGTGCCGTTTTGGGAAGGCCCACTCCAGTATTGAGCTGGGAAGCTGCTGTTGCTTGTCCAGTCGGGCTGAGATTACAAATATGAAGGTATCATCGGTTCAACCGATTGTACACTACCCATGAGTTGAACACGCACGTTGATACCCCACCTGAATGGTGAGCTTGAAGTACCGACAATGGGGTCTTGATTGATAGCCAGGATCTCCTTATTAGTGAGAATTTCCAGGATGTCAGGGGTTATAGCGGACAACTATGAGGGTGATATTGGTTATTGAAGGACAGTATGAATGGTCTAAGAGAAATACGTTGGTTCCGATCTAGGTGAGATCGTAAATCACCCTTTGGTGGCGCAAAGGCATGGATGAGAACTTACTAGGAGGGGAGATTTCATCAATGCCCAAGCTGTGAAATGGGACTTGGCTTCTTCGAAGGTAAGACCACCGTTACCTCTGAATTTTACATCAGATGAAAGGGAGAATGGGCTATCAATATGGATCATACAATTGGAGCTACATATAGGCAAAGCTGGTTTAGTGATCATATCATCGAAACAGGAAGGGTGTATACCATGTCAAGATCGTTTCGGCCGTAGAAATCTATAGCTTGGGTAATGAAAGAGTTGCTGTACATGATATTAGTCCGGACCTCTCGGAGAGCCTTGTCAGCTAGATACGAACAAGTTGATTATGGACGCCAGAGAGTCCCAATTAGGACCGATATCACCAGTCGTCTAAATGGGAAATATGTAAGCCAAGTACACAATGCCGGGGCAGTACCTAAATAAGACTCACTCTCCAGCTATGCCCCTGGTCCTTACCCCAACTTTTACAACATGTCAGGAGCGTGGCAACTTCATTTGCGAGTGGTTATATACTTACAGCCATACTTGGCTCTGTAACAAGGCAGGTTCTGAAATTAGTAAAATGGTGCATCGTGTAAGAGTGCGTTACAACTCACATCGCCCCATTCACATAGAGAAAATAAGAATGGAGGCTGGCCACTAGTCTGAGCGAGTTGCCGAAGTGCGTCCGTCATTCGCTGGTACTCTGCAGTACAGGTTAAATACCAAGATTTCCATAGAACACACATGAATGCACAAACTTCCTAGGGTATTTTGTCGGAGGATATCTGGATCAGGAGCTAAGAAAGTTTTCAGAAGGGTAATTTCAGTAGATCCCAGCAGTATTATCCTCACTAGCGCAGTTATCGTACCTAAAAGTCAGATGTGTTAGGAAGTAGTAAATGTTTGTAGGCGTCAAAGGAAAATGCACTTCAGGTAATCAAATCCCCAGTCTTGAAAAGTTGTCGCATCCCGAAGTTCGTTTTGGAATGATCCAGGATATCCTGCACACGTGGTCAAACCGGAATCGCCGTACTGTGGCAAATCTGGTATTAATCTTCATTCGGTGGCGGGATTTGAAGAGAAACACACGATTCCAGCATGGCTGATAGATGTATGAGGGAGTGAAGGGAAATCAGTGTAAAGGGAGTCATACTCACAAGCCTAAACTATGAATTTGATCGGTTAAACTTTTCATTCCACTCTTGAAGCGAACTTGGTCTATGACGTTCTCTAGAAAACGTAAGATAGAAGAAAACATACGAATACCTACCAGCAACGAGGTCGCCACTGACACTTCGATTCTTCTCGGCCCAGCAATCGTCGAGGTTCACACGGTTGTATCCAACGTCCTGCAGTTCCGAGTCACATTCTTAGAGTGTGGATTGTAAACAAGAAGAGTCAGAAGATCGTGCCTGAAGACCAAGAGACTTCATCAATTGAGCGGTCGTCACAATCAAATCTTCGTCGATGTTGCACTACGTTGCAAGATCAGACAACTCATGGAGAGTCGCGTCCGGTACTGACCTGGTATGCATTCCATGCTTTCGGGAACAATCAGTCTTAACTTGCGGATCGGGTTTGACCAAACGCACTGTTATAACCCAAGGCTGTACGAGGCAATAATTCGATAAACCTATCAAGATATCAACAATGTTCGACTCGAAACGTACCAGGGAGACGCCCTACACCATTATCTATCGCGGTGACGACAGTGATAGCGGCACTGTACAGAATAGCGCTCAGGATACAACCTGAAAGACTGTTGACCATTGTCGATTTTGTTTTGGAAGATCAACTTCAACGACGTGCTTTTATGTTTGTCGGTTTGACAGCGTCTGCGTCAGGTGCCATAATCGAAGCCAATTTTTCCGAACAGAGTCACCCGATACAAGACATAGGAATGCTGAGCGTATGGGGTGGGATACAATCGGTGAGGCTCAGTCTATCAGATGAGCATCACATTAAGAGAGCGACTTGTGTATTGGCATCTGGCAATGATCATGATAAGACCTCAAGCAAGGTGCTCAAGTATACAACACCTCTTTCCTTGAAGCATTATCTTGACTATGTGTCTCCGAGTCCCGACCCGGACCGCTGGATGGTCATTTGAGACTCTAGATTGTACTTGGACGTAAAGTCCATGTAGAAAATGTCTTCCGTGATGTTCAGTGTTCTGTGAGGCAAGGATATCTGGAATCTCGTACCCGACAACGGTGCTAACGCCGAACGGTGAGACGGTTGTCACTGTACCCCGAGATAGGCAAACCTGAGTCGGACTTAGCTCTTTAGTCTCCCAAGAGCCTGTAATGGGGCTGAATTATAATCCATTGCAAGGAAGCCAAAGAAGAAAGAATTGAAAGAGAAGACAGCGTTCCCGCACAAATGTTAAGCGCCCATACACAGCCACGTGACCGGGCGCTTGGCTCTACAGCGACTGCGCCTCCGCTTGAACGTGTCACCTTCTCATTCTACGACAACCACCACTATGAGCGTGCGACGGAGGGCGGGGGCTCTACTAGTTTCGCTACTCTTACCATTTATCGCTCTTGTTGCTGCCCAAAATCCGTCTCATGAAATAACTTCCTTCCAGAACTTGCCGGCCAGGTTGTTTTTCTTCGATGATACAACGGTGCGAATCTCGGCTAGGCTTCGTAGAGCTTGGCTGAATATCTGCTAATCATTCAGACGGCGGTATACCACGACTCGATAGAGGGGAACGTATATATCTCACAAGATGAGGGCAAGTCCTGGAACGTCGCGGATGGAATTCCCAAGGGTGAAGCTTCAATGGTTATCGAGCATCCGTTTGACAATCAATACGTATGAGCTGTTCTATTGGTTCATGAACAAGTGACACCAAATCTTTTTTTTCCCAGGCATTTGTGCTGACCAGGGGTACGAAACATTACCGCACAGACGATAGAGGGAAGACATGGCGGCCTTTCAATATGCCAGCTCGACCAGCCCTTGTTGCGCGCCCTCTTTCTTTCCATTCGGACCCGAAGAAATACGGCTCCATCTTATATCAAGGCACAGTGTGTGACAGGATAGGCTGGGCTGCATTGTGTCATGACGAGGTGAGAGTGAAATAATCTAAGCCGGTAAAGATATTAATATTCCTCTAGACCTTCTACACCAAAGAAGCATTCGGTGATGAACCAAAATTGCTCCTTTCTGAGACTACTCGGTGCCAATTCGCTCACAGCAGTAAAGATTTCAAACACGAAGCTCACCCCGACCTGATTTACTGTGTCGCATTCGACACCAGTTCACAAACGGGCACCCGTCACACGCTCTCCTCTAGCCGGCTTTTTTCAAGCACAGACTTCTTCCAGAATGAAAACAAGGTCGAGGACCTCGGTATTGGGAAAAATGCGAAGGGGGTCTTCGCGTTCGCTATTGTCTCCAAGTTTGCCGTTGTCGCTTTGAAGGATTTGTCTCCATCTAATGACGGAGAGATGCTTCTCTACGTCACCGTCGACACCAAGTCATGGGCCAAAGCTCAATTCCCTCACGCATCTTCAGCCAAATTGAGGGAGAACGCGTATACCATTGTGGAATCCACGACTCATTCGCTCGCTGTCGATGTGGTCCTTCATGACCAAAGCACCATCGGCACGCTTTTCGTGAGCAACTCAAACGGCACGTTCTTTGTTCAGAGTCTTCAGGATACGAATCGGAATGAAATGGGTTTTGTTGATTTCGAAAAGTTATACGGTGTTGAAGGTGTTGGGATTGCGAATGTCGTCGCTAATGCGGACGAGGTTGAAGGCCGAGGGGCAGATAAACTTCTGAAGACAATGATTACTTTCGATGATGGCAGCTCTTGGGCACCACTGCAGGCACCGTTGAGAGATGTCAACGGACAACGAGTGCCATGTAATCCAGCAGACGACGACTGCACCCTTCATCTTCACTCTGTAACTACTCCCCATAACTTTGGAAGGATCTTCTCTTCTCCCGCCCCTGGTCTTGTCATGGGTGTAGGCTCCATTGGAAAGACTTTACTTCCATACGAGGATTGCGATACCTTCCTCAGTACGGATGCTGGTCTTTCTTGGACGATGGTTCGCAACGATGCACACAAATACGAATTTGGAGATTCAGGGAGCGTCGTCATCGCGGTGAACGACGAGGACGGAACAGATAGCCTTTCGTACTCACTTGATATGGGCCAATCCTGGTACGACCTCCTTACATCTCTTCTTCAATACTTGAATCTTAATGAATACCTCCATCAGGCGCACGTATAGCTTTGGCGTCAAACTACGCGCTCGAGCCTTAACCACCGTTCCGGATTCCACATCTCAGAAGTTCCTTTTGTTAGGACAAGTGTCACGAAAGGATCAAACTAACAGTATTGGACGTTATGTTATTGTCTTCCTTGACTTCGCACAAACCCGGTCAAGGAAGTGTGGCGAAAGCGAGTTTGAACGATGGTATGCGCGGGCGGGTAAGTCGGACTGTCTGATGGGTCACAAAGTGCGTTGCTTTATCTTGACACTGTGCTAAGTGATTTAACATTAAATGCAGCAATGGTATCGTCGGCGCAAACCAGATGCTAACTGCTACGTTGGCGAGAAATTCATAGATCCCGTGGAACATGAAGAAAACTGCCCGTGCACAGATGCCGATTACGAGTGGTACGCTCCTCCGTTCATAACTTTTTCGCCGCAATTTGTAAATCAAAATTGTTTGACTTGTATAGTGACTTCAACTTTGTTCGTAATGGCAATACATGCGTTCCTGTCGGGCCAGAACCTATAGAGGCTGGTGCTTGTCCCACTCCCTCCTCGAAATACTTGGGATCTTCGGGCTGGAGGAAGATACCTGGCAATACCTGCACTGGGGGCTCGAAGGATGCAAAGGTGGAAAAGGATTGCGCTAATGGTAAGTCTGACGTGTCAAACTATCTTCCTGAGACTGATCATTCGAACCTCACGTAGCACAACCGAAAGAAGGCGAAATCATACATCAACAAGTAGGTCCTTCTCATCTTCAATTTGTTCTGTTGATTTATGACTGCTTCCCATTCAGTTCGAATTTCCAAGTATCATTGTCCAGCATGGATACTTCAAAGAGACTACGGTAAGAGATACATTTTTCTAGGCCACATTGACCAAAGCCCGAGCATATTTCATTAGACAATTCTTGTTCGACTACAAGATCACAGCATCTGGCAGTCAAGTAGTGAAGGCTACACTTGGAACCAGCTGCACCCAGGAGAACGCTTCTTGGGTTTCTACCACCATCCACACAGCCCTGATCGCGCCTACCTCATCACCAGCGGGACAGCGTTGTACACTACCACTGATGCCGGTCGATCCTGGAACAAGTTTGACGCCCCCAGTCCTCCGAACACTTTCAGAGCGCAAGTTCTTCGCTTCCAGCCTGAAGCTGATCGGTTGATCTGGATTGGGAACAAGGACTGTGATAGCTTTTTCGGTGACTGTCATGCTGAGGCGCAGTATTCGAGGAATAATGGGAGGACATGGACAAAAATCGAGGACTACGTGGTGAACTGTGCTTGGGCAACGGATACCAAGCTCAATGCCGACCCCACAGAGATCATCTGTGAATCATATCAGAACAAGGAAGGGAACCAGCGGTTGTTCCAGAATAACAACCCATTGGAGTTGATTGAGGGCCAAGGTTACTATGCTCGGAAGAAGAAACTGTTCGATCAAGTTGTTGGGTTTGCAAAGTTTTCGGAATTTTTGGTCGTCGCAGAGGTGAACTACTACTTTGTTGTGTCTACTGGGACGGTTTACTGAGTTGATGTTTTCTAGCTTGTTCCATCGGGGCGTGCCCTCGACCTTCAGGTTTCGCTTGATGGAGTCCACTTTGCTACTTGTATGTTCCCTCCGAATATGCACCCAGAAACACATGTAGGTGTTAAATTTTAATCATGCGTATCGTATCGTACTAATGTGCGTTTCTATAGGCCTATACTGTACTGGAGTCCTCTACCGGATCTCTCTTCATTCACATGACGATGTCGGAGCCACCAAGCCCCTACTGGGGTAACATCTTAAAGTCCAACTCGAATGGAACATACTTTATTCTGTCGATTGAGAATGTGAACAGGGACGAACGAGGATACGTCGACTTTGAGAAGATGATAGGACTTGATGGGATTGCGCTGATCAATGTTGTATCCAATCCTCATGAAGCTGTCGTTTCTGGGAGAAAGACTATACAGAGCAGGATTACTCATAACGATGGTGCGTCTCGTGTTTTCTTTCTTTTAGTTCAGTCACTGAATGAATGAACGTATTACAGGTAGCACTTGGAAGCCGTTGACGCCGCCTTCAATCGATTCACAAGGAAATAAATATGCTTGCGAACATGCAGTACGCGAAAGGATTCCTTACACCATCAGTTTTTCTGACCAATGCTTAGGGGTGCTCACTGCATGTGCATGGGTATACGGAACGCACAGATCCTCGAGCCACCTACAGTAGTCCATCCATTGTTGGCCTAATCATGGCCGTTGGCAACGTCGGCGAATCCCTTCTTCC
>JH814925.1:29264-41209 GCA_000296255.1 Omphalotus olearius VT 653.13
AGGCTTTACATGGCAGGAAGTTCACAAGGACGCCCACCTCTGGGAATTCGGCGACTCTGGCTCGATCCTCGTCATGGCCAACGACGAGGAGCCGACGGACCATGTGTTGTTCAGTACCGATGAAGGTAGTACGTGGCGGGAGTATCAGTTCAGCAATGACAAAATACGTGTCAAGTCGATTGTGACTGTGCCTTTGGATACGAGTCGGAGGTTCATTTTGTTTGGACAATACATGAACAAGCCGTCGCAGGCTGTGGTTGTTCATATTGACTTCTCGGCCTTGACCACCAAGCAGTGTAAGTCGAGCCGTTCATCGTTCATTTGGTTTCTTGTGCTTATGACTGTTGCCTTTCTGTTCCTTAGGTGTACTCAACGTGGAGGATCCTGGCCATGACGACTTTGAGCTGTGGAGCCCGAGCGAGGATCGCACGGAACTTTGCTTATTTGGACGACAGGTGAGTATCTTTTGGTTTGAATAGCGAGACATTGGTCTAATCGGTTTGGGACCTATAAGACGCTCTATCACCGCCGTGTTCGCGACGCGAACTGTGTAGTCGGAAAACAACCCAAAGCTGATGCCCATATACAACGTAACTGCGCATGCACAGCCGTCGACTTTGAATGGTAAGCGCCCCTCCCTCCGCCTTCTCCGCAGACTTACGCATTTATTTTGCTCTTTAGTGAATTCAACTATTTCAGGAACGAGAACAACGAATGCGTGCTCGTCCCTGGTACTACGCCGCTGCCGGACGAGGAGATGTGTAGCAATGACGAGGAGTTCTGGTACGAACGGACGGCGTACCGGAAGATACCCTATTCGAGCTGCGAGGGCGGACAGAGGCCTGATCGGGGCGTCGCACATCCTTGCCCAGGGTTCAAGAGAAAAGGGGCATTCTTCTGGTGGATCGTGATCATTCTACCGTTTGCCTTTACAGCGTTAGTTGGGTTTTGGTATTATCGTCGTAGTGGGCTTGCGAAGGGGTACGTTTGTTTTCTTTTCATACTTCTTGCTTTTATGCTTATGATGTGTACTTTTCATGGTCTTTACAGGACAATCCGACTCCCGGCAGACTCGAGAAATCCGTTTGGGAGAAAGTCTGGTGTGTTGGATACGTTGGCTTCTGTGCCGTGGTTCGTTATTGGCCTTGCGGGGGTTGCGTGGGAGTGGGTTGCGTCGCGTGTGGAAACGTCTATGAGTGGGTTTACGGGTAGGAGAGGGTATAGGAATGTGCCTGTTGATGAGGATGCGCAGATTTTGAGGTTTGAGGATGAGGAGTGATTGGTTAACCATAGGGACGGTGAAAAAGTATGTTATACGAGTGGGTGTGTGCTGGAGGAGTGAGTGTATGGGTTTCTCGCGTTGTGACATGAGGGAAGGATGATGTGTCTTGCTAGCTATGACGGCTGGTGGTTGGGGTTTGGGGCTGTGAAATCATAGTTGTTTAAGCGATAGTAACAGTTTTTATATTCGATAGAAACACAAAGCCCTTTCGTTGGGTATGCTGGGAGCCTTTTCTCACCTTTTTTTATTTATGGATTTGCTTCTCGGTAGCGACGTAGTACGTACGTATGATACACATTATGGTAAATACTCTTTGTATAATTATCATGATCTATTCATATTTATAGCTGAAGCTGGTTACGAGAATTGAGATCACTTCAACTTGTCAAGTGATATGAGTACCGCTGTCAGCTTTCAAATGAAGAAGACCGTAACTTACAGTAAGTAGGTACATAAAAAGACAAAAAAATCAAAAGACTACAAGAGTTTTACTTGTTCCGGTCACTAACACATCAGTACGCCAGGAGGGAGTCGAACCCCCGCCGCTTGCTTCATGTGAACGAATGGAAGGCAAGCATGATAACCGTTTCACCACTGGCGTCACGAGAAATAGGCTGCCTCTCAACACCCCGAGTCAAGTAGCTGGAAGACAAACGTCTTCCGGAAGAAGGCTAGGGTTCGTGAGCACTGCAAGCTTGTAGCAAGGCGATGTTGATCCAGATCCAGGCTGAACTTGTCCTTCAATTGATCGACATGACGAGACAGAGAAGAACTACTTCCGGTGACCAAATCCATGAAAACCATTGGCCTTCGAGTTTAATTATGTTTAATCAAGTTCGTAAGTAACGAGTTAGATAGTACTTGTATGTATGTATGTATGTGACACGTACGCGTACAGTGGCTTCCGTATACGTACATATGTACAACAGAACGAAGGAAATAAGTACATGAGTAAAACAGGGTGTTGTTTTTTTTTGACATTGCGAGGCGAGGCGAAAGCAGAACGAAGCGGTTTGATACAAATCGAGAAGCGAAGAGTCCGGAATAGCGGGTATAGAAATGTGTATGAGACCAGCCAACGGACAGATATGGATGGAGGAAAAGCGGCACGCCGCGAAAAGGGACGAAAGTTAACGCGAAACGTTCGAGCCAAGGTGATAAAAAGAAAGAATGGGGAGAAAAACGTAAAACCATAAACCGTAAGATAATAAATACGCATGCGAGACATGTGCATGAGCGAGGGAGTAAATGTAAATGATCGATATGATATAGTATAATAGATGCATGCATGCGAAGACATAACCAAAACTTAACCCGCGCGTAAGGTGTTACAAACGCGTACAAAGTCACAAAGATTGGAATGAAGGAAGGAAGGAACTATAGCTATTGTTGAGACGAGAAGACAGCGAAACCGTGACAAAACCAAAGGACGTGAAACATAACCAAGCACAAAGTCGAGGGGCAGAAAGGAAACATGATAATCAAACTGAGCGTTGAGATTTTGAGAAGAATTCACCATAAACACGCGAACCAGCGCAATTTATGCGACCAACAACGGTCAAACCTCACTCCATCACAACATCTCCATATCCGCCCGCCTGCAACTCCCCAAACGGCATCCTCGGTGATCCCACCGCTGAGGCGCTCGCCATGCCCGTGCCAGGCAGCACTGGCGGTACGACCAGGGGCGCAAGCGCGAGCCTTTGTGTGAATTGCGATGGAGGAAGTGAGAACGATTTCGCATGGGTCGGAGAAAGAGGAGATGTTTGGGAACTATGAGATGATCTTGGGAAACTGAGCGGTGGGAGGGGAGGCAAAGGCGCATTTGGTGGGGGAAAGTTTGGGGCCGGAATGCGTCGGATTGGGCGGCGAGGTCTAGGTTGTAGTATTAGTTTTAATTCATGAAGACATGTAAGGGACTTACTTCAGTGCAGTACCTACACTTCCACTTCTCATTCTTCCCATTAAACTCGTCCTTTCACTAGCAACATTCAAAATACCAACACCAGTCCTCATTATCCCAAATGACGACGAAGACGTATTGGCATCGGCTTCACCCTCTTCAAGCGTCACAACCGAGCTCAAACTGCCGCTTCTCGACCGAGCCGGCGACGCATGCGCATGCTGCAAGTGTCTCTGAAGCTGTAACGCGTTCGAAGCGGTCCGCATCGGGGACTTGATGATATTCATCGGGGACGCGCCGACTGTGAGACTCGAGCGTCGTTTTCGTAGCCGTGGCTGTTGGCCTGTACTTGTACTGGTATTAGTACGCGTACTAGCCGTGCTAGATTGCGAAGGTGACTTGGCATGCGTAGGCGTAGGCGTAGCAAGTGAAAAAGGCGTGGGTGTTGTACTGCGTTCACGCTCGCGCTGGTCGAGGTTTATATCGAACTCGATGTCGACATCACTCGCGTCATCGAGTGCGTCAGAAAAGGAACGGGCGGAGAGTGCTGGAGACGAGGTTGGGGTTGTTGAGTTTGAGTGATTGAGAGGTGGTGCGAGGAGGCCTGAGGCGAAGAAAGCTGAGTAGGTCGTCATGGTCGATGAGCAAGTATGTAAGTAAGTAAGATGTAAAATTCGTCGCCGTTCTTGTAGTTGTTGTTATGCTCGTCGTCGCCGTCGTTGTTGGGGACCGATGATGGGAGTGTTGAAGGAAATGAGAATAACCGACCTCGACCACGTGGACGTGATTTTTTGGTTTGGACTTCGAGTAAGCGACTTACGTAACTTTGAAGGGTATTACTGGTGACACACATTTATTCTGCGTTTACCTCAACGCCAGTGGTGAAACGGTTATCATGCTTGCCTTCCATAGAGATGTCAGCAAGCGGCGGGGGTTCGACTCCCTCCTGGCGTAATCTCGAGACGTAAGTGAGCTTTTTGGTGTGTGGTGCTACTTATGCGTATGCGTATGAGGTTATGTACTCTTCCGGTCTGGTCTGTGTCTGGTCTGGTCAGTACTTTCAAAATTTGACGAGCTTTGAGCAAAACAATGCTTGCTTTTCAATTCCTCTCCTCTCGTAATATACTATTCATTTATTAAGCTCGTCTTGCGGTATGCGGTAGGAGAACCAACTCGTTACTCACTCAATCTCTTATCGACGCACGCCGTACCAAATACATATCTTTACGGTATTACTATTTATTGCGGTGTTATCAATCCAATGTCCATGGTGTGGATCGTACCGGAGTGCATTCGGTATTCACTTGGATTCATAACTTTCAGTCTTTCACCCTCTCCTGAATCCTGACATGATCCTTCGTAGTACTACATACCAACGACGCGTTTGGTCAACATATGCGGGGAATACTGGTACCTATTTAGGGCCAGACGAAGCCAGTACCTGCACTAGACGATTCGGAGACCCCTTGGGATATTGCGATCGTGATGGCGATGGCTAGAGCTAAGAGCTGGGTACCTGGGTGGCCGTCGGGATTCAGCGTTATCATAGATCGCGTTAGGGCTGGAATGGTTCAAAGTGTGCACTGCAGGCCAGGGTAGACATATAGAGAGGTACGATGCTTTCGTCGAATATCTTCATGATTCTGAACTCATACGGTTTCAGCAGAATTCGAATAGGCTTTCACTGCATCATTTGTTATGCCTGCCACGCTACCTTTCCCTATGCCACCCACCCTGCTACCCATAAAAGTCGACGCCGCTTCCATGTATGCGTATATGCGTATAGTATATGCAGGCTAGCCCAGGTCAAACTACTCACTATACCTGACGATTCGGAGACCTTTGCACGGTGTCACGTTGGTACCTTGCTAGACAATCATCTCGAAGTGGACTCCGGGATGAGTACAGAGTGTGGGTTTCAGGGTTCAGCGTCGCGTAGGCTGGACTGTCGATGTATTGAAAAACATTTATTGATAGGTATGTTATTGGTTGAGTCTAGTATATTTTCGTGTTCACTCATTTTTTTGGATATGATCGTGCCACTCTGAAGTCGTTGATGGTCTTAGTCTTATTCCCGGTCGATTCGAACAGTATCCAGCGTACGACAACCTCTTTGCTCCTTCACAAGTACTCCAAATTCTGGCAATCGGTCCTTACTCGTTTGCCTGTCAAGCTTACCTTATACCGTGACGCTACAACGAAACGACATCTACGCGTACAGGGTATGATCCGTTAACGATACCAACATCAAAACGGAACAAAGGGGTCTTGTGGTAGCTCCGTGTCGAGTCTCTGGCGTCCAGCATCCAGCATTCCATTCTCGCACATTCACAAGATAACGTACATGCGCTCATTAGTCTGGTTGTTCTACATGTACATTGTACATAAATATCGCTTTGGCAAACGGCATGCTCCACTCGAGATTCGACTACAGCGCGTACACTCTACTCCACTCGCTCCACATACTACAGAGCCCACCCTCTAACCTCCGTCGATGTCGTCGGTGTCAGTATCGGTCTAAAGGATGGCCGTGCTGTGCTGATCGTGGCCCGTGCTTGTTTTTCTTTTTTTGGGAGGACAATACGACTCGAATCAACGCGAAAAAACCGGATTTTTTTCTCTGACGCCAAGGCGATTTAAGTTGAAGGGTTGAGCTCATGCACGTTTCATCTCGGTGGACTCTTCTTGTGTCCCTTCCCTCCACTTTACCCCTCTCTTCACTTTGCTTCTCGGTGTTCCCGTTCGCATTCGCGTTCTCACTCCACCCTTTGCCATCCTAGGTTCGCTCAAAGTCTCCACCCCAGTTTCTCCCCAACGAATCTTCGAACCAACGAACCATCGTGAATGCAACCAAATCGACTAATGTTACTAAAGTCTTCCCTCAGCACTGTTGGTCTGCAGTAGTCATTCACCCGGGAGATTTGACCAAATGGATCCCTATAGTCGGGTATATCGGGTCGGGTCAGGTGGCATATAGTCCAGCCAAGCTCAAACAATCAACAAGCTGACGTTGCGGTGCCGTCGTGTACACATAATTCTGGACAACGAAAGGAGGATGTGATATGAATCTGGATAGCTGTACAAATCGGGTTCATATGACGCGACCCGATGGTGAATCTTAGTGAATATGCGACGGGGTTACGTATCTCAAACGGTTCTTGGAAGAAGAAGCCAGAGGAACTGGTGAGTCTTGGTGTTGGGGTTGATTTTTGTCATCTTAACGTTGGTTTCTCTTGACCCAGGACAGTTTGTAGCAAGTCCCTGCTGCCACATAACTAGAAACGCGCCCCGTGCCCCCACCGACGAAAAAAAATCTTGACTCTGGCGGATTAATTATTTGCACGACAATACGCGACGTGCTTCTTTTCTGGCATTTTCAGTCAACCGCTACCTCTGATCCTAAAGCGAATTGCTTGGCACGGAGTCGATAAGACATAACCGACATACTTATATGCTCTGGCGAATACTATTGCTTCGTTACCGAAGCGAGGCGGGAATCTACGAAGATGTATAGAATCATCGATATACTCCTGTGCTCTGAACAGGCGATCTAACTCCACCCACTGTACGGACCCCTCCGTCTCCGCTGTGGAGCCTATTCGCTTTTTCGATTGTTTTTCAGCGGACATAGGTTATGATACCATAAAAGCTTTTGGGTGGGATATAGGAATGAACCCTGACGGTCCATTCATCCTGACGCGAGCTAAACCAAGCGGTCGTGACGTTCCAGGGGAGACTCGATATTTAATCTCAAGTGTGGAGTTGGAGTTGGAGAAGTACAAACTTCCTCAGACTCCACAGGCTCGACTCTGAGGGGTGGACGCCTCGCGAAAGAGTTGCAATACCTCGATTTATAGTTCAATATCCGGAATACCGGGTGGGGGTGTGGATATACGCTTTTAAGTCCTTCGTTTTTATCGACCCACTAGCAATTCTTTAACCCTCCCTCTGCAATCACAACACAATCGTTTTCTTCAAGAACAAGATAATAATAAACAAGATAGACAATATATCGACTGGAATGGCTATCCCGCTCTCCTTTCTACGCTCCATGTCTGATTCTTCGGACTCGATTCGTCATTCTTCCTCGACATACCTCAATTCATACCCACCACCCTCCGCACGAGGAAATAACGACGAGAAGCGGGTAGAAGTGTCCCTCGGGGACATCCTAGCTGAACGCCTCTCTAGCTCGAATAGAATTCATACGCTGCTGGACTGCATACCTACCACCTCAACACCCGCGATCTATTCCCCCTCTCTATCGGATACAACCAAACCATTGCTGCACAAAAGTATACACGAATTCATCTCACGATTCCGTCTGCCAGTCGTTCGTGGATCCTCTCACAGACGTCCTCTGAAACAGAACGACCGCGTGGTGCTTGTACTCCCCACTGGACCCGTGAACGCGCTTGCGCTCCTGGCGATCGCGGCGTACTATACGTGTGCGCCTGTGAATGCGAGCTGTACGGCGGCGGAGGTCAGGGAGGATGTTAAGAGGCTTGGGGCGAGGGCCGTGGTCACGCTTAGGGAGGAGGAGGAGAGATTGGGGTTGAGGGCATTGAAGGAGGAGGTGGGAGTTGAGGTGTTCTATGTTGTTGAGAGGGAGAACGGGAAGGAGGTGGGGATGTTTGATTTGCGTGCTATGGACAAGGAGGACAGCTTGGATGGTGGAGAGGAGATGGATAGGAATAGGGAGAGAGGGGAGATGAATGAGCTAGATCACTATGCACTTGTGCTACATACGTCCGGGACGAGCGGGAAGAAGAAGGTCGTGCCGCATACTTTGCGTTCGTTGATCATTGGAAGCTGCTGTGTTGTTCAGTCCTGGGATTTGAGAGCTGATGATGTGAACAGTGAGTTTGCCTTTTTTTCGCCCTAGAGGCTGTATCTTCGTTCAGTTATTGACGTAATTTCGGTTGTCCGTAGTGAATATGATGCCTTTGTTTCATGTCGGTGGGATCGTTAGGAACCTTCTGGCGCCTATCGCATCTGGAGGTAGCGCTATCATGTGTTCAGGTTTTGACCCGATCGCGTTCTGGACGATCGCGTCTCAGCTGAAAGCTACCTGGTCAGTTCGTTTCTTAATGGTCGTCATCGTGGACAGCTGACTAATTGCTGGGTTCCTTTTGACAGGTACTACGCGGCTCCGACGATTCATCATGCGATACTGGGTTCTCAACCAAACAACATCGTCCCATCCCGCAATCTTCGCATTCGGATGATATGCAATGCTGCCGGCGGTCTGCTGCCTTCTTTAGCTAGAGAGCTGAAAGATCGGTTTGAGGGTGCTGTGGTGTTGCCTTCGTATGGCATGACAGAGTACGTTCGCTTAGCTGAAGTTCGGGTTGGGTTGTGCTAACCTAGCGGACGTCTGTCCTGTTTAAATGGTCAGGTGTATGCCTATTGCTTCGCCCCCGACGACGTACCAGCTGAATCGGCCAGGGTGCTCGGGCATCGCCTGTGGGCCCTACCTCTCTATTCGAGACCCGTCAGATCTGGAGCGGGAGTTGCCTAGAGGTTTGGTCGGTGCCGTATCAGTAAGAGGGCTCCCAATGTTCACTGGATATGAAATTTCTACCGATCCAGACGTCCCGCTCGACACGTCTGCATTCTCGAGCGAGGGGTGGTTCGACTCGGGAGACATGGGACATATGGATGAGGACGGGTATCTTTTCATTACTGGCCGGTCAAAGGAGATCATCAATAAAGGTGGCGAGGTCGTGTCGCCTTTTGAGGTAGAGGAAGCTGTGGTCAGTGCTGCGAAGGATTTCGTGAAGGTGCGTGTTATGTGTATTCTTGATAACGTGTTGCTGAGGCTTCGTAGGCTTCGCTTGCGTTTTCAATCGAACATGATGTTCTGCAAGAGACTATTGGACTTGTTCTAGTCCCCGTTCCTGGTCAACAGCGAATTGGCCTGACACAGCTACTTGACATGCTCAGGGGGCACCTGCACCCCTCCAAATGGCCATTCGTTCTTGTGTATATGGATGATCTTCCTAAGAACAGGTGCTCTTCAATTATGTGACACTGGAGGCTGAACACTGAATTACCTCTTTGTCTCATAGTGCTGGCAAACCACTGCGCATCAAGCTCGCTCAACGTCTCGGCATAGGCTGTCTCACTGACTCTACCCCCATTGTCTCGCGACATCTTGAGGCGAAAGTTCCTTCGATCCAAGCCTCGCTCTCAGACAGTATACAATGCGTAGGGGTTGCAATAGACCCTGCTGAAGTCGAACGCCACCTCCTCTCTACCGGCTCCTTAGATGAGGTCGCTGTCCGCCTCCGCGAGGATGGGTCTGCGGAAGCTTTTGCGGTCTTGAAACTTGGATCAAATGTACAACCTTCACATCTGCGAGCTGCGGTCGCTCGCTCGGTTCCAGGGTATAGTGTCCCTGATCTGCACTTTGTTACTGGGCCTCTACCGAGAGAAGCTGATCGTGGCGACTACGACTTCGCGGCTCTGCAGCGACAAGTTGTCGCTATTGCTGCGGAGGACATGACCCCATGCTTGATGGCGGTTCGTGACATCGTGTCCGAGCTTTTGAGCATCGACAAGAATGTGATAGTTCCCGAATCAGACTTCTTCCTTTTGGGTGGCAACTCTCTTCTGCTTGGGAAGCTAGCTTACCATGTCCGCAAAAAGACAGGTGTCAGTGTACCAGTTGCCACGATTTTTACGAACAGCACGGTTCGTGGTATCTCCTCTCTTGTCGAGAACCAAGAGGAGCTTCTTGAGAAGATGAAGTACCCATCTTTGAGCGCGAATTCATCTGATGTTACGTTGATATCTGATGCTGAGGCTCGGAAGGTTCCCAAGTGTGCTGGAGATGGTCGAGGGCAAACGCATGCGCTGAATATTCTGGTTCAGTCTATACCCTTTGTATTTTTCCATCCTCTTAAAGCTGCTCTGTCCTGTATGTTTCAACATGCTATCCTTGCTCCATTTAAGCTTACAAAACTTTTTTTCTCCTGGCTAGGGTCTCTTTTCCTACTGGTGCTGTCATATCTCGCCCCAATGATCGACGCATCCTTCTGGAAGCGTGTTGGTTGTCTAGTATGTGCAATTCTCGCGGCACGAGTGGGAACGCAGACAGTGGCTCCAATTGCGGCCATTCTTTTCAAGTGGATGGTCATTGGGAGATATAAACCTGGGACGTACCGCATGTAAGTTGTTGGGTTATTCTCATGATAGAGTTGTCAATTGTTGACGATTTTGATACAGGTGGTCCGTCTACTATCTCCGGTGGTGGATTGTGAACCAGAGTTTGATGTACGTCATAATTCAATGCATACACCGCACTGTCCGCAGTGTATTCATAGATTCATGCCAGACATGCGGGGCGTGGTGTGTTCACCCTTCACCCATCGTTAGAAATACTGTACTACCGCCTACTCGGCGCAAGAATTGGATCGAACGTTCGTATTGACCCTAAGGCGCGCCTTGGTGAGCTGGACCTGATCAGTCTAGGGGATGGGTGCTGCATAGATGCTGCATTTGTTCGCGGCTTTTGCGTAGAGAGAGATGGCATGTTTCGCCTGGCTCCTATCGACCTTGGACGCAATGTCACGATCAATACATACACCCAGATATCACCGGGTGCGAGGATTCCAGACAAGTCGGTGTACGGCCCTCATTCGTCTTCTCATGAAGCGCCTTCTCCTGAAGATTACGCAGGCTACAACCGTACCCTTATCATGCAACCACACTGGATTTTGAAGGCAGTCATTGCGTGGCCTGTCATTGTTGCTGTAACTGTAATATCGTGTAGGATGATTTTTTTATTGTTGCTTCTGAACCATAACTGATGAATTTTCAAGTGATCCCTTGGCTCGCCGTGTCGTACGCTATGTTTGCAGAGGCAGCGGTCTTACAACAGGGACTCCCGACTCCCCTCGTCTCTGTCATCTTCTGGTTCGCAGCTCCGAAGCGTGTCGCTTTTCATGTCGGATCGAGGATCGTACGACGAGTCGTCACTCCACTGCTTCAGCTGGTTCTCGGGATAGCCATCAAGCGTATATTCGGTTTGAACAAAGAGTGTTTGTCAAGAGATGCATCTCAGCTTTCGTTGCTTCGGAGATACATAAACTCTATTCTTCTTTCTCAGGGAAAGTTGAAGAACGCATTCAGTATCATAGGAACACATTATGAGATTGTTTCTGTAAGTGATATCCTCACGATTCCAGACCGCAACCACGATGTTGACCCTTTCTAGGTGGTGTACCGCGCGATGGGGGCACAAATTGGTTATCGAGTATACTGGCCAGGCTCCGGCATCTATTGCTTGGATCCAGAACTTCTGGAAATTGGAGACGACGTATGTGCTAATCGTTGGGGCCGAGACAGTCGGTCTTACTTTTTGTTCGATTTACAGGTTGTATTCGGGTCTCGCTCTGAATTTTTCACAACGGATGGCTACGGTAGCAAAAAGATTACTGTTGGGAGTGGTGGTGAGTATTGATTGTATTTCCTCTCAGAGATCCACGATTGAAGAGGCTTCAAGCAATGATCGCCGATAGGGTAGTTTTGTTACCGGGCACTCGAATCGGACGGCGAGCCATCATGGGTTCCGGCGCGCTAGGGAGAAGGGAAGGGCATTATGAAGATGGGTCCACATGGATAGGAAACGGTGAGCTAGTGTGCTGTCTATCTGTCTCTCAAGATATCAATTTCCTTACTAGTTCGAGGGGAGGCCGTTTGCCTTAACAAAGGCTCGCCAGATACGGAACAAAATGATGACACAACTACACCCTT
>JH814926.1:2939-23677 GCA_000296255.1 Omphalotus olearius VT 653.13
CTCTCTTTCGAGTATGGGTGCAATCTGTACCTAAGTTGTATCATATGCATTGTTAATCCATATTACAACACATTTTGAATGACTAGGTGGGATACCTATCACTCCTTTATTCCCTTTTCTGCAAAGTACAGATTTATTCAAAAAGGTGTCTTTTTAATGCAGAGCCAAAAATCAGTGTATCAACGTGCACCTGTCTCCCTAGAGCACCTTGTAGTTCTCAAAAAGTCCCTCAACCTTCAGAATCCATGTCATGCAGCCATCTGGGCCATTGTTGTCTGCACGTTCTATGGATGTTGTCGACTTGGAGAGACTACCATACCAACTTGGGACAAATTTGATCCCAAGATACCATGAGCATCAGTTTCCATATACCTTGAACCAAGACCACCTGGAAACAAGGGGCAACAGTCGTCCTCACTGCTCGGCAATTCAGTCTGGATGGTATTATGTCCAGTAGCTGCACTCCGCAATCATCTTTCTGTCAACACTTCTGTCCCAGACACACTCCCGCTTTTCTCATACACTAATGATGATGGCACCCCTCAATATCTTCCTAAGGCTGAATTCCTGACATTCTGTTATGATATCCAGAAGGCGGCGGGTATGTACCACATATTGGGCCACAGCTTTTGGATAGGTGGAGCAGTCCAACTCTTACTGGCTGGGATGCCGCCTGAGGTAGTTGCAGCAACTGGTGGATGGACTTTGCTTGCTTTCCTACTCTACTGGCATAGAGTGGAGAAGATCCTACCCATGGCAATGTCAAGAGCATACCAGTGTCAGAATATTGACAGGATAGCCAAAGAACTAGATCGTTTCTGCATTTCACAGAATATTCTGAAGGACCTTATGACTTTAGCGACTTCAGGCCTAGAATATGACCTTATGGATCTTTAAAGAGCTTACATACTCACACAATCCTCTCTTGTACCTTTCTTGGACAGTCCAAAAATTGTAAACTCATTGGTTGTACCTCAACTGTAAATTGAATTGTGCTTCGCAAAGCTCTGGTGGGTATTCAGCCCTATCACTTCTTTTGGTCCTGTCTGTTGGAGCCTTGCTCAGCTTGGGATGTTCCAGGCCCTCCAGAAGATTCCCTTCATCTGGTTCCCAAAGGCTCAGGTCTCAGCCCTCTGCTGCAATCGAACACCTCATGTCCCATCCCTACCCACGTCCTCTTGCTCAAATCAGGACGCATTGAGGTCATGTGATCGGCATCTCGGCATTCTGGCAGACCCACCTACTCGGATGAAGAATCGACTCCTCCTACTAGAATCTAGCACAACTTCATACTCTCAGAGAGGTCTACTCATTCAGATTAAGCATAGACTTTCTTTCCGCTAGATTCTAGTACATCTGGAATAGTCTCACATTTTCGGGCACCTCAGGCACCTATCTTATTCCAAGATAAGAGGGAGCGCAGCGGAAGTCTTATCAGATGATAAGATTGTAGGGAAGCAGTTGTGACCACGTGTGCCAGGTTTAATACAATGGACGCGAACACGGCACATGCGTTTTTTGCTTCTGCACCTCAACTGCTTCATGTCTTCAGCATTGCTCAAGCTCTTTTTACCCGCCCTCCACATCCCTTCAGCTTTGGGTGTCCCAGGCCTTTCAGACATCTCCCCTCACCTGCCACCCAAATGCTCAGGGTCTCGGCCTCTAGCAGCTGCCAATGTCAAATGCCGATGTTCTCCTCACTCGGGCGCAGATCCAGGACGCGTCAAGATCACGTGATTGGCATTTCGGCATCGGGCCGCATCGGGCCGAGCCCTCAGGCAAAGCTCACCAACTCTGATTAAGCACGAGTTGTTGTTCTAGATTCCCCTTTTCCTTCTAGTACCAATTCGGGCATCTAACTATTTCATCCCTTTCCCTTTCTGACTATTTACTAGTGTATCTACCCATCTTATACGCGTGCAGTGCACGTGATGAGAATAAAGCTTTTCACTTCCAGGGCACCAGTGGCAGTGTTCCAGGTTGTATCCCTTGCTTTCGTGCTCAAGGTAAAAATGGTATGGCAATCTCTGCGATTGCAAGCCAAGCAGGAAATTCTTTCTCAAACAAATCCTGCTGTATTGGCTTTCGACTCCGACGCAGAAAAAGATTCAGAGGACCCAGAATTTTCTAAGGGTAGTTCGCGACAGAAACGCGCACACAGCGAACGTTCTGGGTCTGAGGATGACGTACAAAGAGAAGCACGCGCGCGCGCCGCTCGGAAGAAGGCGAAAACGGCTGCGAATAACGACGAGCAGGGCGTCGACGTTGTAGAGCCCGCCAAATCCAGTCGAAAAGCTCCTGCCGATGGAAGGTTTAGGTGGATTAGAGGAAAGCTCGGTTTTTTGGACAAGCTTGTCACTGATGTTCCTATTGAGATCATATTCGAGGTGCCCTTGCTTAAACTCCAAAGCCTCCGTCCCGCTAATTGTATACTTGACAGATCTTCAGGTACCTGGATCCTCTTGATATCCTGCGCCTTGCTCGTACCTCGAAAATGCTTCGCAATATACTCATGGTCAAATCCTCTGAAATCATCTGGCGTGCGGCTCGCGAAAATGTCCCGGGTCTTCCCCCAATCCCTCAGAACTTGAGTGAACCTCAATTCGCTAATCTGATGTTTGACCCCACCTGTAACGTAAGTTCTGACTTCCGGGGTTTTGATCATAATCTGGTTTTTTAAATTAAATTGCCACTTAGATCTGCCTGAAAAAGGGCCGCTGCGAGAATATTATATGGAGATTTTACACGCGTTGCTGTAGAACGTGTGAGTTCAAATGGTATCCCCTCTTCACTTTGGCTCATTCAACGTAGAAACTGAGCCATTTTTCCATTAGCTTTTCCACCTGCCAGAACATTGTCGACTACTACATCAGTTCTGGTAATAGAGCGTTAGCTTTGTCATTTTTTGAAATTATGGATGTGATTCCATCGTACCAGACCGCGGGAAGGAGACATACACACGGTTCGCACTCAGTCATGCTTCAACGACCTTCAGTCTAAAACACAATTGCAGTGGTTGACATTTTTCAACTCTCCGACGTACAGCAATATATGGTGGAGTTTGAAGCAATCAAAGATGACAGCGTGAGGCGACCGCAGTGGTTTAATGAACGTCGAGCCGTCAAGCAAGAAGTGAATGCGGTATGAAAAAATCTCGTCACGTTGAGTGTACCCTCGTTGATGTGCCGACCTATATCAGTATGTTGATCTGTGCAAGAATTGGCACAAGGCGTACTTGGATGATCGTGCCCGTAAAGTAGAGGATGTACGTGCTCAACGGCGCGTAGAGTGAGTTATCTCACTATTGCTGCTGCCCGTTTGTTTATCTCCAGAAATTTTTTAGTATCTTGAGCAAGCTTGAAGAACTTGGCTGGGCTGATGAGGCCAGGATCATGATGAATGATCCGGAAATTCGTGAAGAGTTTACCTTGCACAAATCAGTCAATCAACCCATACAACTTTCAGACCGTGGTAGGCATAATTGTTATGTGACGCTATAGAATTTGACTCACTATGTTTTGGCCATAGTTTGGGCGCGCATAGGACCGAATTTAGTCCTGTTCCTGGAGAGACACAAGGCCTCTCGCTGCAACAAAGCACGTTTGAGCGCTTTACAATCCCGCTACACTCTCCTTCGGAAAATGTACACCCAATTCTGTGAACAAGGAACTCGTCTTCAAACAGCCATCCCCAGTCTCGGTGACATCTTCGCCAGTACACTTTTTGACCGCATCATCTGGGCTACGCCTTTCGACCAGGAGGTCACAGACAATGATTTCTCTGGGATTTTTGCTGAACAACTACCCGCGTTTTTCGAGGAGTGGAGGGCCGCTCGGGAAGACGAGCTGCTAGAGATTTTGCGAAAATCATCTCCTAGTGCAACATGCAATAAATCAGATCTATACCTCGCAACGTCCATTTTCGAATGCGCGGATCCCCATTGTTCTGAATGTCACGAGAAGCTCTGGTATCCCAGGGTACTGTGTCATCACCCCTTGCATTGGGGACGAGTCCCGCCCGACTCTGAGACAAGTTATCGCACGGAATATGTCGACTCGGATATTTTCGACCCCTTTGCTGTATTCCATTGTAGGGTATGGGCACCTCAGAACGTCAAGTTTTCCAGTCGGGGTTCTGAGAAAGTCCGAACGGTAGTCGAAGCCTGCGGGCTAAATCCTGCTACTGCGACGTTCGATGACTTATTTGCGTCGGATCCGCTGATCAAATGTGATCGATGCTCTGGCACCTCCTTTCAAACGTTTTTCCACTGGCAAGGCGCGGTAGGTTTTATTTCTGTTCTTGCATTGGTCGTCTTTCATGTACTCAGTGCTCTTACAGCTGCGACACATTGATCACAAACTCGATGTTAATATGTTTGGTGAGTTCCGGGACGAGATTCTGAAAGTCTCAAAGACGGGATATTTCCCGGGTGGAAGGCGATGTCGGATCTGTAATTTTTATGAGGGAGACCTTATACCACTCAAACAACATCTGAAAGATTCGTGCGTACCAAGTTCATGATTTGGTATTATTATGGTGTTCAGCGGCCATCTTTTCAGGCATGGAATCACTGACTATGACCGATCGACGCAAAAGGATTGGTATTGGGATCTGAAATCGCGCATTTCTGACGGCATGGCCCAGCAATTTAGGTTTTGTATCCCCAAGCGACTCGCTTTACAATCTTCCTCGAATATACCTGCAGTAGATACCAGGCCTACTATAACGACCTAGTGACGTGGCGGTAACAAGCTAAAGACAATGGGTCCAAGGCATTGTAGATTCAAAATTTCTGGTAATAAAAAGGAATGACTGTACTGCGTTCATTGCATATATATTCAGATACAAAAACAAAGACTAGAAAGAAACAGAAAGGGTGATACATATCACGAATAACTCTGATCCAAAACAATCCTCGCCCTGGTTTCACCTCCTTCCAGCCTAATCCACGTCTCAACTCCAACAGTAGGATCAGGGGATGAAAATACGAGGTTTCGTACGCCGTGACCCCAGCCAGCACTAGAGTAACCACCGTAACCCGAGTGCTTGTCAAAGCAGAAAATGACATCCTCAGTCGGTTCGCGCATACACCACTCATTACCATGATCTACGCGAAACGAAATCAACACCAAGTAGATCTGAAAATGTAGTGAAACACAGTCAGCCTACCGTGGCCTGAAATGACAGCATGCAAATTCTTGACGTGCGTGTTCAGAGAAGTCCAGAACGCATTGTCTTTACCCGCACTCGATGCTAGGTTCGTCGCTTGGGTAGAGCCTTGCCCGAGCGTGTCCGCTTGAAGTGAACAAGTCAGCGTTTACCGCACGATTCAAACAAAAAAAAAAGTGTTACCGTTCAAGCCAGGTTCTTTCGTGCTATTCAGATTCGGCTGGAGAGCCTGAATAAAGTGCCTGCAATGCCAGCTCCATATCAGCTTCTCATTTTGACATTTCATCTAAACAGATGCACACGGGGGTATATGCACAAACGCCAGAGAACCCCTGTTCTCAGCTGGTCCCCAGGCCGAATTCATAAGCCCTGTTTCGTTTGAGATCCATTCCGCGACGGACTCGTCTACCCAGTCAGGGACAGCAGTAGAGTCAGCGCCGGGGGTAAATCCACCTTGTAATGGAATCGTAAACGGTCGAGCTCAGAAGACAGGGAAAAAATCTAGATCACTTCGCGAATCGAAAAACCAGAGGATCAGAGCTGGAGAACTGGCTGGGGAATTGCGAGGTCGGTATTCCTATGCGTTTAGAAATATAGGTATGCTTTGCCTCACCAGAGGAATGCGCGTAAATCTAGGAGGTATTCAGCTGTGAAATAATCAAGAGTTGAGGGTCAATGTATACCGGCACCCAGTAATTTCCCGGTCCTTCGAGTCCACCCACACCAGGAGGAGCAACACGTGTATAACTCAAAGGCGCGACCTTGTGTTCACGCTGAATCTCTTCTATATGTGTGATGTTGACTTGATTATCGTGATTCTGCAATAGTGATGTTGTAGTTTATGACAAAGAGGCGAATGTGGATACTCAACGTACTCCTTGCGTAGAGGAAAAAGGAATTCGTGCATCGTTAAGTGGAGCGACAATTTCGTCAATGAGCAAGGTCGCGTTCTCCTTGAACGCATCTGTCATATCACAATCAGTGTTAACATGGGCTCGATCAAAGTAAGACCTACTTTCCCCAGTAATTAAATCGCCATTCAACACACTTTCCAAAACAAATTCGTTAATCATCCTCCTCACCGAGAGCCGGGCTCAACTCACACATAGTCAGGTAGTTCATCCGCCAACACAGTCTTCATAAGCCTCGTGCTATTCGCATCCTGCTGAGGCCCCCAAACGTCCCAAGGATTCTCGCCAAAGTGGAGATCAGAAAACACCGTTATCTTGAATGTCCCGTCAGGACGAAACGTCAAACGTGGTTTGTCTGGATAGGGGTCGGGTAGAATTGTGGATTGTCTAGGTGAAATGAATTCTGCCCTGGGAGAACCTGGAATTGAAAGGAATCAGGAAACAGGAATTGCTTTGAAGTTGACTAGGACGTACTCGGATTTGGCGCTGCATGACACAGGGCACTCCAGCATACCAAAAGAGCAAATCCACGGACCATAGAAGGCGCCATGAGGACTCGAAGCAGAGAACCCTGCGAGCCTGAAGTCTGAAGCTGAAGCCTTTATACCTTCATCATCGTCCCGAATGATACACCGCACGTGCGCAACAAGTAGTCCTGTCATATCGCGGAAGCCTTCTGAAGCTCCGTATCTTTGTAAGTTAGGACGAAAGAAGGTTTATAGGGTATCATGTCGTCGTGGTGGTCGGGAAAGATGAAATCTCATTGGCAACTTCGGAATGTAAGGCACTATAGCCAAGTGGTTACGGCGACAGATTTGAATTCTCAAATATCTGTTCCTCTTTGAGGGCGCAGGTTCGAACCCTGCTGGTGTCGTAGTACTTTTCTTCTAGCTGAGGGTGAACAAACTTTTAATCTTACTTTTTAGATCGTACTTCCTACAATGTCTCATCTACTTGTACCGTTTTCGCACTGCATTTACGAGCCGCCCTCAAAAGTCAATGATAATCTTCAAGCACTTATGGCTGGCCGCATTGCTGAAAATGCTATACGCATGCTCGATCTCGCTGAACTTGAAGTGATGAGTGATCATCTTCTCTGCCTGCAGCTTGCCCGAGTCAACAAGCTTCGCAAGCATCGGTATAGATACACACTGAACGATCTGTGTAGTGATTGCTAACCAAGTAGATTAAAACCGTCAATTTCAACAACTAAAGAACTCTTAGAAGAAACTCACTGATATTCTTATCCCAAATCTTATCCAAATGTAAATCGGCCTTCACTCCGTGTACACCGATATTAGCAATGTTACCCCCCGCAGCGACGAGATCTTGACAGAGTTCAAAGGTCGCAGGAACACCCACAGCTTCAATGACAGTGTCTACACCTCGTCCATCGGTGAGTTCCATCACTTGTCGAACGGTATCGGGACCAGAGACGATGGTATCGGTCGCGCCCAAGTTGATAGCATTCGCGAGACGATTCTCGTCGAGGTCGATCACAATGATCCGAGAGGGAGAGTGGAGTTGACACGTTAAGACTGCACTGAGGCCGACGGGACCACTACCGATGATCGCGACTGTGCTTCCAGCTTTTACTTGACCTTTCTGGTACATGCATCAAAAGTAAATAAAATGTTAGTTGTGGAAGAACTTGATGGACTAACCAATGTTCCGCATTCAAAAGCTGTAGGTAGGATATCACATAGCAATACCTGCGCTTCATCGCTTGCTCGATTGACCATACGGTATAGTGAGTTATCTGCGTAAGGGACTAGGGTGTATTCAGCTTGTGTCCCATCCATCGCGTTCCCAAGCGTCCAACCACCATCTACGAAATTCATGAGAGATAGATACGACAGCAGATATTCATCAATTACACACCAATGCATTGTGAAGGCATTTGTTTTTTACAGCTAGGACACATGGAACATACAGACATTCCAGTTACAACGACCCGATCACCTGGTTTGAATGCCTTGACGTTGTCCCCGACTTGATCTACAATTCCGACTCCTTCATGTCCAAGAATAGTCCCTGGAACACATGTAGGTACGTCTCCCTTGAGGATGTGAAGATCTGTGCCTGGAAGGACAAGGTCAGAGTCAACGTGGAATGAGAAAGTGCTTGGGAGATCAATTGAAGCTTACCGCAAATCGTTGTCTTCGTCATCTTAACGATAGCATCTGTGGGTTTTCTAATCGTAGGTTTCGGTCGCTCCTCAAGCGTAGGACGTCCCTTGCCGGCGAATACTAAAGCTTTCATTTGTGGTGTGGAAGAGAGTTGCCTACATAGATATAAATATTTCCGACAACGTCAAGGTAGAGAAAAACGCACTTTGGCTTTCTGAATTAAAGATGTGGGGCTTCCAGTCTGAACAGAACTGGAATAGCTTTTATACTTCTCAAAGATGGCCGCGAGCAGGTAAGAACTCGACTCTTCCCAATACATTCACTCCCGGTGATCCGGCTATCTGTGATTACCACTATTCAATGGGCTTCCAGTACCAGAGTTTGACAGAATGAAATCGCCGTCAGGGATGTAAAGGAACAAAGCTGACGCGGAATAAATAAGAGAAGATGAGAATCAAGGTCACTATGTCTGCGCAGCCTGGGGATGTTCACACTGAAGAAATTGCACAAGAACGAAAATTTCATATATTGATCAGTACTTACAAAGGCACCAATTTCGTAAGGTCTGGATTGAATGATTGACCACCTGAGTACAACTATGACTAGCACTTTTTCCTGCATGATGCAGTTCCAATTCTTCAGAAGTTAATGATGACCTTCAAGCACTTGTGTTGCGCTGCAGTACCAAAAGTTCCATACGCATTCACAATGTCGCTGAAGCTAAACTGGTGCGTGGCTAGTATCTCTGTCTGCAACCTGCCAGAATCGACGAGCTTGACCAACATCGGGGCAGACACGTTATCGACGACTCGGGTGGTGATTGCTATCATGATACATTTATAAACATCATCAGGCGATCGCAGGGATGTACTACTTACTGATATTGCGGTCCCAAAGCTTCTCCAGGTGCAAGTCTGCTTTCACCCCATGCACTCCAACGTTGGCGATATTGCCTCCAGCAGCGACGATCTCCTGACAAAGCTCGAAAGAGGCAGGGACCCCAACAGCTTCAACCACGGTGTCCACACCACGTCCACCAGTGAGTTCCATCACTTGACGAACAGCATTAGGACCTGAAACAACCGTATCAGTTGCCCCAATGCTTTTGGCAGTCGCGAGTCGATTCTCGTCAAAGTCAATGACGATGATTTTGAACGGAGAAAACAACTGGCAAGTCATGACCACGCCAAGGCCGATAGGACCGCTGCCGACGATCGCAAGCGTGCTTCCTGGTTGTACTTGACCTTTCTAGTACGAACGTGAGCATCAGAAGGGTAGCAAATCAGATGGGCAGACGAACTAGAACGCCACATTCAAAGGCGGTCGGTAAGACATCGCTCAGCATGACCTGGGCCAGGTCGCTTGCTCCGCCCACCATATGAATTAACGATCCGTCAGCATGAGGAATCCGGACGTATTCAGCGTGGGTTCCGTCAATAACATTCCCGAGGATCCATCCACCATCTGAAAAGGAATAAATACAAGAGAGACTGGAGTGAGACATAACATACCAGCACAATGCGAAGGCATTCCTTTTCGACAATTTTCACAGCTAGAGCACGAAGTGATAGCGGATATGATGACACGATCACCTGGCTTGAAAGATTTCACGCTTCCGCCAACTTGGTCAATAATGCCAATGCCTTCATGTCCGAGAATCGTTCCAGTGCTGCAGGTGGCAACGTCCCCTTTGAATATGTGAAGATCCGTGCCTATTCAGACGACGAAGTAATGGGTATATGCTTCGAATTCGGGGAGGTATGAAAGATGACATACCACAGATAGTGGTCTTCGTCATTTTAATGATGGCATCTGTAGGTTTCAAAACAGCAGGCTTCGCTCGCTCTTCGACCTCGGGCTTGCCTACACCGGCGTAAACCAAAGCTTTCATTATCGTGGTGGCAAAAACACTATGATATCAACAAAAGTCAGTGTAACGAGGTCTAAAGACAGAGGAGACTCACGTAGAGTTCGGTGGTGGTTCGCGTCAGATAAGACCAACACTGCAATGCGGGGCCCCATTCGTTCATATAAGAGATCGGATACGTCACGCGTATAAAAATGCGGGGTGAAGGAAGGCGCCGCGGATGGCGGGTAAGGGTCACTGAACTCCCACCGTTCAGTCATGGGAACCCAGCGTTTCACATGAGATTATGAGACCCAAAAGAAATGTTGAGGTCCTAGATATTTCGAGCGGGATTCGGCGTATCGTGTCAAAAACACAGTTCTAGGGTAAGGAAAAGACTGGTCCAGGTATCCTCCTTAATCACATGTACAAAGAGATGGTTCGTTGCAAACAAGAGCTGGAATCCGTGAATGTGATGAGGTTGCGCCAACAAGATGCCGTAGTGACCCCAAAGGTTGTGCAACTACCTGCTGCACGCAAGGTGGTGGCTGGGAAGTCTACTGCAAGTTGTGAAAAGGAAGTAGAAGCTAGTCCACAGACGAGAACAGGAGGCTCAAATTCCAAGAAGTAAATTGGGGTAGCAGGGGTAAACATCTCGAAGGTCGAGCATCCTTCCGGGCACGACCAAACTGCGTTTACCTGAGGAAAGCAGGGTGATTCCTTCGAGTTTTGCGCTCGGGGAATCCAGCAGATTGACATGATGGAACGGATGGCCTCGTTATAATTAGAGCAATGCAAGAACAAGCATCTTTCAAACACCTGGATTACAACCACTCTTTCTCCATTCCGTCCACGCCAACCAGCATCTTGAATGGATTTGAGAATGGCGTTTCATACAGATCGAGCCGTATCAAGTTGAATGAGGCAGAAGCGCATGGTTGATGGCGGAATTGAAGAGAAAGTGGCGGCTGCCACCAAGCGTGCTCGGCTATTAGTGTATCTTTGTTCACGACGACGACAAACTTTCTCCCGCAATCGCGAATGTGACCACTACCAACATCGAGATAACCGAATATTTCGCTGCCGACTCGATGAAGATCGCACCGAAAGATATACTAGCGTGACCGTATCCAGAGGCGGCTCGTCCCTGGCGTCTGTACCACCAGATTCGACCCATAACGAGTATGGTGACCACCACCGGTTCCAGTGCTGGGCACATGGCTATGTTGTGGGCTCTTCGGTAGATTGATATCTAATAGAAGAACAACAATCAAGATGAAGGAAGAAAGAAGATGAAAGCATGTGTACACGATCTGGACGAGGGAACGCTAAGAGTATTTGGGGTCCTACGGCGCCTTTCTACTGTTTGTTTCCACCAGTGTAGCCTGTCCAGAATATCTAAAGCGCTGATAATAGGATGTAAGCTCGTCTCTTATCTCTTTCTAACTGCTCAATACGATGAACAGCAGAATTGCGCCCTACGGGACCTGGGTCTCCCCTGTCACTGCTGAGGCAGTCGCTGCTCAGGTTTGTTACATCATTCTCATTCACCTCGCGAGATTTCAAACCAAATGTGCTTTTTCTAGAGTTTCTCAGCAGGAATTGAAGATGTGATTGTGGATCCTGTCACCTCCAAGGTTTACTTTGCTCAGAAGCGTCCTGAAGGTGTGTAGCGCAGCTCCATGTCATGAAAAGTATCCAATGCTTTGTTATAGGTGGTAGATCTGCCATCGTCGATGCCGCTGATCGTCAAGATCTCTTTGACGGCTCTTGGGATGCTCGAACTCAAGTGCATGAATACGGAGGCGCAGCAGCTGTAGTGCACGCTGATGTATTGTACTTCTCAAACATGTCCGACCGGCGAGTCTATAAGTGCGTAAAAGGCGGAAAACCTACAGCCATCACTCCCGGTCAGTGCTTGTACCTATTCAAGACAGTGTTCTGAGGTCTAATACACCAATTTCAGAAAACCCCGTTCAACGATTCGCAGATTTTGCAGTCCATCCAAAGCATCCAGAACTGATCATATCGATTGTGGAAGACCATACCGATCCTCATCCTCGAAGGGTTCTAACGTATCTCGTCCTCATCAACACTGTCACTTCCGTTGTCACAAAGGTCGTTCAAGGAGCTGACTATTACGCGTGTCCGAGGTTCAGTCCTAATGGCAGTTACCTGCTTTGGCAGCAATGGTGTGTGCGAGTCTATCCCTCCAATAGTAGTGAAAATTCAATCGTCTTCCAGGTTCTTTCCCGATCTGCCTTTCCAGTCCTCTGAAATCAAGGTCGCACACGTCACCATCGCTTCTGACTCACAGAGTCTGGAAATTGGACCACCTGTTCATGTCGCGGGCAAACCTAACGAGGTCGCCGCTCAAGATCCTAACTGGGCATCAGACGAATGTCTGTTTTTTACTTCGGACCTGAGCGGGTTCCAGAATCCTTGGAAATTCACCTTCAAGGATGGTAATCTTGAGATTGGACAAGCGTCGCCGATACTTCCTGAACCGGTCGAGGAAGAATTTGGTCTTCCGCAGTGGTGGCTCTCCCGTCACGGCTCGGGAGCTATCAACAGCACTACCGTCGCGTTCATGTCAATGCGTAAAGGACGTTCGGCCCTGTACTTGTGCGATATCTACACCGGGTCATGTGTTGAGGTAGTAACACCATATGCACAGATTGAGTGGATGCATGGTGACGGAAAAAGCAAAGCTGTCATGTTAGGGTTACCAGCAGACGCTGACGAAGTTTTGGTTGAGCTTACACTCGATTCCAAGGGAGAACCGATCCTCGTACCCCTCTCTTCGCCACCAGATGAGGGCGAAGCTCTACCACTGTCTTTCGTCTCTCCTGGTGAATACCACGCTCTGACGTTACCCCCCGATAGCCGCACATGCCATATCACTTACTATGCACCCAAAAATCCGAATTACGATGGCGGTCTTCCAGGGGAGAAGCCACCTATTGTGGTCAATATCCACGGTGGCCCATGGTACATGGAGTCTTCAAACCTAAATTGGACAAAGCAATTTTACACTTCTCGTGGCTGGGCCCTGTGAGTGATAATTTTCACTCCAGCTTCTTCTGTTCTTGACTTTTCTGCAATTAGTGTGGATATCAATTACGGAGGCTCCACTGGCTACGGACGAGCATTCCGCGAAACTTTAGTTGGGAAATGGGGTGTACTTGACATTCACGACGCGCACCAGACTGTTTTGAAACTGGATGAGCTTGGTCTAGCTGACGCGAATCGCGCTGTGGTATACGGAGGCTCGGCTGGTGGTTACTCTGTACTGCAAATTGCCACTATGCTTCCTCGCGCATTTGCTGCTGGGTCACCTCATTACGGTATCGGAGATATGCGTAAGCTCGACGAGATTTTGCACAAGCTCGAGTATTACCTATGTGATCGACTCATGGGCGGTACTTGGGAAGAATGCGAGAGCGTGTGGAAGCAGCGTAGTCCGATTTACCATGTGGATAAAGTCGAGATGCCGATGTTGGTAGGTCGGTTATCTTACTCTTTCAAACGCTTAATTGATGTCGTTTAGATTTTACAAGGTAAAGACGACACAGTAATACCACCAGAGCAAATGGTTGAAGTTGAGCAGACGTTGAAGACGAAAGGATGTAAGGTTGAGTTGATACTTTTCGATGGGGAGGGTCACGGCTGGCGCAAGGCGTCCACTGTCCGAACCGAGCTCGAGAGATCTCTAGCGTTCTTCAATGAGGTTCTAGGACTGACCAACACCCCGTAATGGCTCCACCCTGAGCTTGGAAATAAAATTGGTTCTTGAATGTACATACGCACTACCTTTGTAAAAGTACAAATGTTCAGATGGAGGGGAAAAGTTTCACCACAGGGGAGGAATAGATGAGATATCATAGCCCTTTGAACGCCAACTGTCCTCTAGAATCAATAATGACTCGACAGTGTCTAGAATAGTCTAATGCACGGTACAAAGCACGGTCAAATTGCAATGAAAGCAAGGCACTCACCTCTCTAACTGAACGGAAATCTGTCTTCTTCAAACCAGTTTCCTGTTCGACTCTATCATAATCAAAATCCATGCTTGAGGCGCCATAGTCCGGGAATGGACCTTGATTTAATCGAGGTCCTAGTTCAGGCCATTTCTCTCGAATGAACGCCAACACTTTGCTAAAGTCAATTGTTTCTGGAGAGACACACACGAGTCGTTTGCGACCAGCTTGTGGCCTCGTGGATGCGTTGAAGAGTGCCTTGACATGCAATTGTGCTAGATCTCTCACATCTATGTATCGAGGATGCATAGGAAAGTTGCCTGATCTTGTGAGAAGATTATATATCGCCAGATCAGTTGATAGCGCATCATAATTGGGTCGATTGCCCTTCGTTGAGTTGAACAGGTAAGGGCCATAAACGTAAGGTGGGAGGACTGCCAAAGATGAGAGAAATGACAAAATGGAGCAATGAAACATACTGGTTGTAACATCAACGTCAGGGTGACTATCAGCATACTCCCATACGGCCAGCTCTGCGTACTTCTTGGTCGCTGTGTATGTGAGCATTGAATCGGTGGTGGACAATCCCTCGTCGTGGGTAATGGGGTTCCAATCTGTATATCCGTTCGAAGATATGTTCAGCAGATTGATTTGAAATACTGCGCTGTACTTACGCTCGCCGCTGATGATATTTCCAGGAATATCAGGTTTCCAGCCGGCTGCTCCAAGCGACGATGTGAATACAAATTTCTTCACACCAGCTTCATGAGCTTGGCGGAGAATATTGAGCGATCCTTCAATAGCGACCTAGATATGTAGTTTCCGGCTTATGCTCTGGAACTTCTATAAGAGACACACACACTACTTACCTTGAACATTTCTTCTGGAGACTCTCGTTCAGGCAAAGGTGAAGCTACGTGGATGACACCGTAAATCCCGCCGAAAGCCGATACAGGAAATTTGTCAGTGGATAAATCTTGCATTGGAACAACCTCGAAGAAGGCTCCGTATTGTTCAAAATAGGATTTCAGCTCTTCTACTTTCGATTCTCTTGTTAAGGCTCTGACACGATGACCGAGTTCCAGCAGATATTTGGCGACATGACTGCCGATGAAGCCTGAGGCGCCAGTGAGCTGATAGAGCACATTCATCCAACATCAGTGAGTAGTTAACATGCTCCCAGTGAAGTACCAACCAGCACTGTAGTCGACATGAATGATGAGAGTTGCACTTCCTTCCCACGGTCCAGTCCCATCTCATTAACTTGTTCAGCGTCGAATGAAATGGCCCATTCATCTACTGGCTGACAGTGGGGCAGCATACATACTAGAGCTACAAGACAATTGGAGTTCGTTCGCCGAACGATGTAGAGCACAGTTCAATCAAGATGGCCCCCCACAGAGTCGCGTTGTTCCCCCCCAAGATGCAGTCGGCACGAAACTTCATCTAACTCATGGACAGCTTCTTTTTCGGGAGTGCTACGAGGATCTATTCAAGAGAGCCGAGACGATGTATCACAAGGAGTGTGATCCAGGTATTGTGGTTACTGGTCAACCAGGTACAGATATGCTCTATAGGCTACTAGACATGCTGTAAACTGCATTGTTAATGGCCGGTATCTTCAGGAAAGAGCTACTGGCTCTGTTGTCATGCGACTTGTCAACGATAGACATCCCGTACTACTGGCCAATGGTTCCGAAATTATGCTCTTCTTCAATGATCAGGTCTATGTCTGGACTGAACGTTTTAATTTGGATTCCGCTTTTACATTCCGTGAACGCTCTGTGATCAGCGGCGTCGTTTATCAACTTGAACAAAGCGACGCAGAATCGATGGATTTGTAGAGATGGTTGAGAGTATGGAATTGGCATTGTCTATTGCTCATAGTGATGCATTCTCCACCACTTCAGCTTTACTTCAAGCAATATCCAAACCCTTGGATTGGATGTGAGCCATCGTCGCACGTTTCCCTTTGATTTCTCACTAGCTGCCAAATACTTGGCGGTCTTTTTCACGGACAATCAATGATCACAATCATCATTCACATGTTCCAACTCATGAGGCCGAGACCGAGTTCAAGACTGAGGGCAAGATGGCAAATAACGCGGAGGACGACCCAGATACCCGGGGATTTTTACAAGAATGAAGCTCACGTTTCATTTCAAGGAGGAACGAGGGAAGAAGGGTGAAAGGAGCGCAAAACACGAGAAGCTTCCGCGGCGGAAACAACAAAATCGCAATTGGACCACCAAGCAATGATGAACAGGAAGTCCTCATCAGTCGTTGAGACGAAAAACGAATTCTCTGAAGAAGAGGCGGAACTTGACTACTTAGTGACTCTTTGGTTTATGAATACACCATATCGAGACGCTGGGGTCAATTGACGATGCTAATAAAAGTCCAAGAACAAGTGTACGTGAGTCTAGCTGCACCTCCGACTTGGCAGCACTTGGACGTACTTGGGCCTGCTCCGGACCTGAAAGCGTCAAGCAGCCAAGAAAAATCATCGCACGACGGACCTGTCTTGGACCTGAATACCATTCATTTGAGGTAGCCGATATTCTCGTCTCCGGACAGTACATATCTTGGGTTTTGAGGTCAAGCGCAGATAGAGCGGAAATTAGGCTCGTGCATACTATTACGGTAGTAGTACTCGTCTTCCAAGGCCCAATAGACTTTCAGATGATGAGAAATGATATAAAATAGACAGAACAGAGCTTGAATTAAAATTTAAAAGTACAGTAAGTAGAGGGAACGAAGGCTTGAGGTGGAGATTGGAATGACACCAGCTTTTCCCGCGCAGCGGAGATCCGTAAAGGCCAAAAACTTGGCAGTATGATAAAACTCCCAGCAACCCTTCAATTTCTCTTCAGCTCTCATCACAGCAATCATCATCCCGTCGTGCACATCGACGACGACGACGACGACGAGGGAGAATAAGCCACATTGTCTTTTGGGTCTTAGACATCCGTTCTTTCAACCATGACCGATGCGGAAAGCCAGCCTTCCGTCGAGAGCGACGACGCTACGGCGAGAACAATGGGCAAATCGCATAGCCTGTGGACGTATCTGAATACTGAGGTCGATCCGGCGCAGTGTACGGGTCCTCTGGCGGCGTATTGTTTCATGACGGGCTACATGTATGTTTTTACATCTCATTGCTTCGATACAGATGATTAAGTTCAATCTCTCACAGTGATGCCATATCGTTCTCTGCAATCTTTGTATGGTGTGGTTTTCAAACCGGAAATTTCGTTCAGGTCAGTGACCAAGCTCATCTTTTCTTGTCTCGACATCCGGCGAATAACGGTGTCAAATATCGTAGCTTTCCCTCGCCCTCGCTCGTCTTTTTTCAGGTCCCCCGGGACAAAGGGATACGTCGTTCCACAAAGCTGACCAACAAGCTCTCACTTCTCTCCTCGCTTTCAATGCCGGTGCATTTATAGGCCGTTTGGGAGATCGCATAGGACCGCACAAACGGATCTGGCTCGTGCTCGGTACATTCATTCAGACGCTCTTCACTATGGCCGCTGCGTTGTCGTTGTGGAAGAGCGGGCAGCCGAGCGTGGCGGATAACCGTGGCGACCCATCTTGGACCAACGCTCTAACGTTCGTTTGTGTTGCGTTCATGAGCGCTAGTCTGGGCACCCAAGGAATCGTAGGCAAGAGACTGAACACGCAGTTTACAACGACTAGTACGTTCTTCTTTCTCGCTATCTCAAATTACAGTATCTGAACTAAATTGGTGTTCTCACAGTCGTCTTAACGACCGTATGGGTTGAACTCATGGCCGATCCCAAGCTCTTCAACTTTCGTCACAAGGTTATCACTCGAGACCATAAAATCATCGCTGCTGCGTCCTTGTTCATCGGGGGATTCGTTTCTCGCGCTATCCTAGACAAGATTGGGTCTGCGGGTGCTTTGGGTGTAGGAACTGGCATGAGACTCCTCATCACTCTCAGTTGGTTGTTCGTACCGGAAAAGAAGGCTAAATCTCAGGGATCGAAGTAATGCTGCGCAGCGCATAGGCTTGGTTTCTCACTGAAGACTGCGAGTGGGAGTTTATGATAGGAAAGCTGGCTGCGCGATCTTGATGAATGATCATTGTCGAGGATGTTCGCGCGGAATTCTTTGACTGGTTAGTGAAGTCTTCGGGTCGCACCGTTTGGTATCATAGTTCAAACTTCGGAGGACTTCGGGTGGATTTTGTCTCCGCGAGCCAGAAGGCTCTGGCTAATATGTCTTGTGGTTTCTTTTGCATTTTCATTCCAAGTTTAGATTCGAGTTTTCGTGCTTGTGTTATCACAACTGTCATTCCTTTACTCGTTATACACCTGTTCATCTGCTTTCGTCTAGATACTATCGTACTGGTTTCTCACTGTAATATGTACCTGCCTTTCCTTTTTCACAAAGGACATAACCCTTCGAACACGCAATCCCTCCACGCAGCATACATCAATACCACGAAGTTTTGGCCCTCCGGACTTCCAGCCGTATACGGTATGGTATCATCCCAATTCAAGGGATTTACAGCTGGAGTAACGGTTCCATTTTGCACGACATGCGTTCCATTCGACGAACCAAGCGTCTTTCTAATCCCATCTGCCCATTCGACATACCTCTCATCCACCGAAAACACTTCAGGTCTCAGCACCACCATCCTATACGCCACAGAAGCCAACAAAGACGAGCCAGATGTCTCACCGTACCCGTGCC
This sequence comes from Omphalotus olearius VT 653.13, assembly GCA_000296255.1. NCBI lineage: Eukaryota > Fungi > Basidiomycota > Agaricomycetes > Agaricales > Omphalotaceae > Omphalotus > Omphalotus olearius. The sequence continues at coordinate 21,691 of JH814926.1, forward strand.
CATCTCCAGTTGTATCATTGAGATAATTCCTCAGTAACCCCCCTGTCATGGTAATAGATGCCCCACGGATCGCCGCGCCGTCGAGAATCTCCTTGATCCACCCCGTGAGCGACTCTACCGCTTCGGAACCCCATCCTGATGTGAGGTTCGCAGGAGCCTTCAACACAGTCGCTAGCACCCGAGTCATCCCTGCTGCAGCCCATGCGTTCCCCGTCGACCATGCTCCTGGGTCAACCATGTACGGACCGGTAATGTGCTCCCAAACACCGCGGTACGGGACGTCGCGAGAGATGTTCAGTTGAAGGATCTCTCGGTAAAGTCCGCATTGTGTTACAACTTCTTGTAATAGATCACCATCGGACGTGTCGACGGCGTAGTATGCGAGAAATGGCGGTGCCATGTACATAAAATCTGCCCTGGGGTGTAAATTGATCCATCAGTATTCAGCCGTTTTTGGTAAATGGATCTAATCAAGATTGGGTGGATGCAACTGGAGACCCACCATAAATTCGGTTGATCCACGCGTTGAGATATAGCGCCGTTGTAATATCTTGGCGCGTCACGAAGTAAATACTCCGCTTCCCTCTCCGCGGCCTCTCTCATCGTCTCATTCGTCTTGCCCAGTAAAACCACGCTAACACCCAGACTCGCGGGATCACCGACAGCTCCATCACCGTCTGAGAGAACGTTCGCGCCGGTGCCGAGTACGATCTTTTTCGCGGCGTATTCCAGCGATGGGGTATTGGCGTTGTCGAGGACAGGGACAGGGAAGGGGTAAGGGCCAAAGACTGATTGGAGGGGATTGTACAGTTCGAGAAGTGCTTCAGAAGCTGTACCGAATTCCCAGGAATGCGACGGGAGTGCTTTGGCTAGTGCTGCTACGGCTTGGATATCAAATCCTGGGTCGATGAGGAATGCGGTTGAGGCGAGGTTTGAATCGCGAAGAGCAGCCCCTTCAACACCTTGCGCAAGATGAACTGTACATCCGAAGAGAACTAGACCATAGAGCATGACGAAGATAAGGAAGAAGAGCGAGAATGAAGGATGGCGCTATTTTCAAGATCATGGGTTGTAGGCACAACTGCTGGCTTCCTGAAATGATCAACGATGCCCTGACGTGTTTAATAACGAGAAGCTTCAACGGAATACATTGACCAGCTGGATGCTCCAAAGTCAGGTGAGGCGGTGTTTCTGCAAATATCGTTCACCCGTCATACCTCTTTCGGTAGCGATAAAAACTTCATTAGAAACATAAGTAGAGAGTATAAACGTACAATAAATACACCCATTGAAATACACCAATTGCAAATTATGCAGTAAAACCTGAAGAATTCTGAACCATCAAGCTTGAAGGGTCCCCGCTGAAATTTATTGTCCGAAGCAGATCATCAACACTAGTCATGTACGAACCCCAGTCTTCCCACCTGAAAACACATTTTGGTCAGGACTCGGACATAAAATCCTCGAAAAGAACAGTCGTACCTATCTCCACTGGGTGGGACCCACATACCCATCGTGTAGGGGTCGTTGTTCAACGTCATCACCTCGGGTTCAGGCTGAGGCTCACCGGCAGACAAAAACGCGCCTAGTACAGCTATTTAGAACCTTTCGAACCAAACATGTCTCTGTTACTTACCATAACCCTGCCGCATATTATCATCGGTGCCTATATTTACAGACGTCGAGGTTCCGCTGTACGTTCCGTGATAAGCGTCTTCTCTCGAAGGGTACTCCGCTGACGAAGGTACTTGGAGAGAGGTCCCGAGCGACTTTTGGGTGACATTATCGGGTAGATGAATCGGTAGTCTTCCCAAGTCTTCTGTGTGCAACGGGAGTCCAAACAAGCATGAGACAGGTGTGATAGCCGGTGACATTACTGGCGATGAAGAGGAGGAGGATTGGAGTGGCGTTGATACAATCGACCCTAAGAACCTGGGAGATTGTTGAGGATGTTGGTCAGCTGCATTGGAGATAGTCTGCCAGAGCA
>JH814926.1:23687-50610 GCA_000296255.1 Omphalotus olearius VT 653.13
TCGAGAGGCTGATGTCGTTTCGTCTGCGCTTCAAGGGCTCGTTTGGAGCGTTTGTCGTCATAGGCGCGTCGCTGACCGAGATGAATTCCGCAATGATATCGCTACTCGAGGTCTTTGTTTAGCGAACTCAAACAGACCATCAGGAGGGAATAACACACCACAGACGACCAGCTATTTGCCACCTAATGCAAGGTGAAATCATTGAGCTGTTGAGGCTGGCATGAAGCTAAACCTACCCACCGTCTTTCATACTGCTGTAGTACTTCTACACATTTGTACACATCACTCATTTCCCTTACCGGGTCCAAAGCAAGACCCGACCGCTTGCCCCTCCAAAAGTTGAGCAACATCACTATGGCGGCGTTAAACAGAGCCATCTGAATGATTAAAATTCCAGCACTGGATGAGGTGAACCGAAGACAAAGAAAAACTAACGATGGTACTCGGAAACGGAATATTTCCGCCCCGCGTGTCCAATACATGGGAACAGGACCTCGCAGCATTTGCGCATACAGCCAGAGAAGAGTACGACATGCCTGATGCCTTGTTCTCATTTTCCACGATAGAAATAAAAGGCCGATGTATTTGTATTTGAATCCAGTAGTAGGCGCTATAGAGGGACTTGGACTGTTCGAAGAAAGACTGGTCTTCGTGGTGTGGATTCCATCGCACTAGTGTCGCACGGGACGATGTCAGGTCTGGGCGAAATATCAGGGAAAAAGGCGTACGGTGATCGGGTACTTCGTCTACCCATTTATTCAATGCTGAATCGAGCTCGATAACCGCTTTCTCGTCCCACGTATCGTCAACAATGTTTGACCACTGCTCTACTTTTTGGACTGCGAACTAGGCACATGAGTCAGCCTCATCGCACTGTAAGCAGGCAGATAAAGGATGTGAAACACACTATATGATATTGAGCAAAGCCAAAGATACTCAATAGCTTCAAGTGCGCTACCCAAGCCTCGACATAAGAGGGTCTGCCTGGCGGTTGACGAAAGGCCTTCTCTGGATCAGGATGCTCCCAGAACTCGTCGTCGCAAATAATGGGAAAGTCCAAGTCGTAACTACGGATGATCCTGGTCAGTCTGGGGAGTGATGATACTAAGCAAGAAAACGCACTCTGCAGGATTTGAGGCCCTCGGCCGTCCTAGAAAAGCGCTCATGTACACATCAATGCAAACTAAAACCCAGAATGCCCTTTTCCATGATTCATTTTGTACAGAAGCCTTTTTCCCATTATACCATCGGCGATGTGCCCCAACTGACTGGCCATAACGTATGCCAATGCCAAGTAATGACCAGCAAACGTCTGGCGTTGACGTCGATTGAAGGAACATGAGGGAGGTCTTTTTTCGCAAGTTAATCCAAATTTTAAAGGAGAGAATGTCGGCATACACAGATCAATTGCACTTCGTATAGAGAAGGGCTGGCCGAAAAAGACGGGCGGAAAGGGCAAACTTGCCTGAAATATTCCCAGCCTGTATGCGAAATTAGCGCGTCATTTCCCGATAACCAATTGATTCCCTACCGATACTATGCTCAAAATTTGAGCCTTTATAAAAGACTCTTCGATCGTTGCTGAACCTTGCACCAATTGCGCATACTGACAGCACCAGCTCCCCAAAATACCGATCATGCAAGTGAAGGTCATGGTTGATGTTACTCTCGAATGAGGGCCGGTGAAGCAGAGGGAGGAAAAAGTTGTATTTCGTGAAGAAGAGGTCGACGAGGGTAATGAGAAGGTCTGTATCGGGGAATTCAAGGGGAGGGAGCGTCGGAGGATCAATTCTTTGCCACTGGACTCGGCGGGGAATAAGCGTGGGGACTAGCTATAGCAAAAGATAGATTTGTAAATACCGGATGAACAGTCCAAAACGCCAATCTCTTCGGCCCTTTCCTATCACCCTCAGTTTTTACAGGCGAACACTCGTTCTGCACATCAATTACCGTTTTCAACAACGCCATCTGGCTCGATTTGCCATAAAAACTGTTGTTTGTACCATGGAGCTCCAGCCGCCCGAGCGGGTCAGAAATTTCAAGCTCGACAAAATCTTTCCCTTTACTCTCAGTGAGAGCTGATGAATACACCGGTCGGGGAGAAGAGTGGGCGTCAGAAGGGGAAGATGAACGTCGGACGGCAGCAAGCTCCTTTTCCAGCGAACGTGCATAAGCAGCTACTTCTGTAAGAACTTTGCGTATGGTGGGGGGGTCGGAAGGAAAAGTGTAAGGAGTGGAACTAGACAAGATTGCTGAGATTTGAATTCGAGCGAAATCAGTTCCTCGTTCGCCAGGAGTAGCTGGGAGCTGCGGTGGAACTACATTGCTTGAAGATGCCTTTCCCTTCTATATGCACATCATGCACATCAGATTGCGTGTCAAATCGTGATGATAGATGACTACGCACCTTCTTTGCGGACGTTAGATGCGTGCATTCTGAGTTAAATGCGATACAGTTTGAACAAACGCTTCCTGGCATCTGGGCGCTGTCGCCTAAGAAATCATCGCATTGCAGGCCGAGATTGCGCAAAGGCATGACTTACAACGAACTAGAGTCGTTATGTGTTATCTATGAGCAAGTTCGGAGCACTGTAAAAACATGAACCCACTCTTTTTCTAAGGATTGTCATTATTAGCATTTCTTAAAGCACATAATGAGAGACGAACCTGTCTACACAGATCACAAGCATTCTGTAGCCTTCTCCTCTTGAAACCGCCTGGTGGCTCGTCGTACAATGGTTTTTGTCCTTGCTTTTCCATGTCGTCAACCGTTGAAACTTTTGCGTAAGTTCAAAGGTAAGTCGTAGAAGTAAGAGTTGTTGTCCTGATATCAATCAACTGAATTTCAGAATGAACATACATAGCATACATGCCGGAGACTCAGGATCTGACGCGTCCGATCATGATGAGACACAAAATATTGTAAATTACATAATCAAGTTACCGTTAGTCAGCTCTTCGAGGCGACAAGCAAGTTTCTTCACTTACTTACATATTTGACATGATGGAGTCTACCAATAATGAGACTACTACTATTCCTTCCTCGTTCTCTGAACTTGGTCTTTCTGGACCTCTTCTCGAAACTCTTGCACGTATGAACTTTTCCAAACCCACCCCAATTCAAATTGACTGCATACCTGCTGGTCTCGAGGGCCGCGACATAATTGGGATTGCCCCAACAGGGTCAGGAAAGACAGCTGCGTTTGCACTTCCTGTTCTTCATCATTTATGGGCATCTCCTCAAGGCCTCTTTGCATGTGTTCTTGCTCCTACCCGCGAACTGTCGTATCAAATTGCTTCTCAATTCGACGCCATGGGGGCTGCTATGGGTGTTCGAACGGCAGTCATTGTCGGTGGAGATGAAGATCGTGTAACGCAAGCTGTGATGTTGGCCAAGAAACCGCATGTTGTCGTTGCTACTCCGGGACGGTTGTTAGATCATCTCAAGAGCACGAAGGGTTTCAATCTTAGAAGTATAAAATTTTTGGTGCGCCACGCAAGATTTGCTGGCTCATCAATTTAATAACATGACATTTTACAGGTTCTCGATGAGGCTGACCGCTTGTTAGATAGTGATTTTGGTATCGCGATAGATGAAATTTTGAAAGCGATTCCAACCGAACGCACCACATATTTATTCTCTGCAACTTTGACAGACAAGGTTGCGAAACTGCAGCGTGCAAGCCTTCGGAATCCTGTCCGTGTGCAGGTCTCTACAAAGTGAGTCTTTTGAGTCCTGCTTTAACAAACTTTTCAATCAACCAAAAACATTTATTAGATACACGACCGTCTCCTCTCTCCTTCAGTACTACCTTCTCTGTCCCTTGGTAAAAAAAGAGGTCACTTTAGTTTCCTTGCTAAATTCAATGGCCCAGAACTCTATCATTGTTTTCGTCCGAACCAAAGCGTGCGCCCGGAAGTGAGTTTGAAGTCATATTTTGAACTTGTCATCCACCCTTTCATTATAATAGGCTTGCAGTGATGTTACGCATCCTTGGTTTCCGCTCCGTACCTCTTTATGGTGAAATGGCGCAGAGCCAACGACTAGGTGCCCTAAATCGATTCAAAAGTGAAGGATGTAACATTCTCGTTGCCACGGATCTAGCTAGTCGGTGAGTTTTTTGTAGATCAATCTCTAACGCTCTGGGTTCATTAATTGGCTATCTCCCGTGTCGCATCGCAGAGGTCTTGACATCCCCTGCGTCGACGTTGTCATCAACTACGACTCTCCAACTCACTCAAAAGACTACATACACCGCGTAGGACGTACAGCCCGTGCAGGCCGCAGCGGCAAATCAATATTAATGACGTCTCAATACGATATAGAATTCATGCAGCGGTTAGAAATCGTTCTAGGTCGCAAATTAGATCCCTTCCCACACAATCAAGACGAAGTTGATTTACTTCGCGAACGAGTGGACGAGGCGGGCAGAGTCGCTACGAATCAGTTGAGAGAGGAGGATAATGTGAAAGGTAGGAAAGGATTGAAGAATAGGCGTCGCAATAAGGTGATTGCTACAGGTGACGATGGTGACAGGGATGATGATGAGGTAGAAGCTGGTCTTCCATCAGTTGCTCGCAAAAGAATTCGTCGATCATGAGTGCTTCGAGCCTCAATCATATGGCTTGTCATTTCGATTCTGTGTATTATAATCTGTAGCTAGTACTATAAACATTGTATAAGCAATGAAACTGAGGGGTGAATAACAGCAAGTATTCAAAACTTGACACCACAAATCTCATTTTCTCAAATAAAAGGAACTCTTTGAGTCTCTTCAGTCCTCGCCGCGGTTCGAACGCGGGACCTCGGGATCACTATCTCATTGCAATCCCACGCTATACCACTTAGCTACGAAGACATTGAGCATTCCCGACGGACTGATGTCGTGCACCGGGTGCTGAGCACCGTCGTCTTAACCGCCACCACAATCTTGATTTTTTGCTCATTCGGATCATGTCTGGCGACGACAGCGATCAGACCACTACAAAGAAACGTCGACTGCAAAATGCGTGCGATCAGTGTAGGAGAAGAAAGAGTGAGCCCGCCATTCGCTGGTTGAATTCTACGGAATAGGCTAAACGTCATGACCAGCCAGGTGTACGTGCTAAAGAACTAGGTATCTTGTTTGAGGTCGTACTTATATTATGATGGTTCAAATTTACAGGCGATAGTGGAAAGAGGCTGGGAAACGTTTGTACGAATTGCTTAGTGTTTCGACTTGAATGCACACATGCGCTTGCGATGGCTAAAAAGGTGGGTTGAAGCAGTAAGTGTTTTCTGATTTTGACTCATGAATGCTATCATTTGACAAGTAGAAGCGAGGGCCACCGAAAGGGTAAGTGCATACGGGAAATAACTTGGTGAATTGCCAATGAATAATGCTTTACTAGGACACCCAAGGGTCACCGAACAGTTCAATCCCTTGTCGCATCCATCCTATCCCCCACAAGACCTTACGCCGTTCCTAATGACCCATCCGTGGTCCTTCAAATTCTCACCGACCTGGCGAACCACATTCGTACTCTTGAGGACGAGCTAGCTGGATACAGAATGCAGCCTTGCGGTTCCCTTGGTCTTGTGGATGACATGTCCTCTGTACCGCCTGGGTCGTACGTAGATATCGATAGTGCCGCGTTAGAGGGCTTGTCGGACGATATGAAGAGGCTGAGCGTGATTCAGGCGAATACGAGACATTTTGGGAATTCAAGTAGTGTCATGCTTGTTAAGACGGCGATGGATTTCAAGAAGGAGTATCACGATGAACAAGGGTTACCCCCGCCTGCCTCCGCGGCGGGTGTGCCTGTGGGAATCAAAAGGGGGGAATTTTGGACTATTCACCCGGTCGGTCTCCACTGTCCAGCTTCTATGGAGTTACTCACGTTGACGTTCATCATCTAGTGGCAATTACCTCTTTCAGATCCGTGTCCACCTTACTCCTTCCCCCCCACAGACTTACTGCACCAACTCATCGCCTTGTTCTTCATTGAATGCAACAAATACCTTCCTATCTTATACCGACCGTCGTTCGAGCGCTCTGTAGCCGAGGGTCTACATTACCGCAATCGACATTTCGGTGCACTGGTACTGGCCGTGTGTGCGGTTGCTGCGAGGTTATCAGATGACCCTCGGGTCTTTTGTGATGTAGGTAATGGTCAAGAGGAGGAGGGAGAAAGTAATAGGAGCAAGACCTTGAAGCATAGGGCTGGCTGGCAGTGGATCAAACAAATCAGATTGATGCGCAATACATTCACCGAGCCCCCTTCACTTTATGAAGTGCAGATGTATGGTGTGAGTGCTGGATTCCAATGTTCTGTTTATCCTATACTCAGGTGATCTTCTTTAGATCTACGTCATATTCATGTATGCTACCTCGACACCAGAGATATGCTGGGTCCTCGTCAGTCTCGGTGTCCGTTACGCGCAGGACGTTGGTGCCCATAGGAAAAGGGCTGACTCTCAAACACCCACTGTCAAGGGGGAATCCTGGAAACGCGCGTTTTGGATGTTATACGTCTTGGATATTTTCTCCAGCGCCTTCCTAGGGAGGCCTAGGGCACTTTCTACGGAAGAGTGAGTGGGCTAGTCATTGTTTCAAATCCAATGCCTCATCCCTCCTGAGATTAGTTTTGACGTCGAGTATCCGATTGATTGTGATGACGAGTATTGGGAACATCCTGATCCTAAGCAGGCTTTTAAACAGCCTGCAGGGAGGCCCTCTGTGATATCGTACTGGATAACATTTTTGAAACTAGCAGATATTTTGGGTTTTGCTCAGCGTACTCTTGTGCGGCTCTTTCATCTTCCTCGAAGTTCCTGGCTAATTGGCTCGTTATATAAGTTCTCTGTTCGGCGAAGAGAGACTAGGGCAGGAGCAGATGTGTCTGGTCTCAAGTGGAATGAGAGGATTGTCACGGAGCTTGATTCGAATTTGAATAAATGGATCGATTCCATACCCGAGCATCGTAAGTCATCCTACTGAATGAAAAAAAAATAGTTCCAGATTCACTGTCCTTTCTTTCTTTGTCAGTGAAATGGAATCCGGATAGGAAGAACATCGTTCACTTAAGGCAATCCACGATGCTATATGTTACCTACTACTGGATCCAGATCCAAATTCACCGACCGTTCATCCCCGTACCAGGCAAAGAGTCTGGTCTGAGCTTCCCTTCTTTAGCTATATGCGCGAACGCGGCGAGGTCGTGTTGTCATGTAATCGAGGTGCTACAGCGGAGAGCATTTATGATCACGCCTAATCTACTGGTTCGCATTCTCATTATAATCAATGGTGTGCTTGCTAAATTGAAGTCATAGATGGCCTTGTTCAATGCGGCGATTATGTTACTACTCAATGTTTGGAGAGGAGCACCGCTCAAATCGTGTGCGGATATTGACAAAGCGTATGCGGACGTATACAAGTGTATGGATATGATTAAGGCTTATGAGCACAAGTATGTCTATCATTCTTCAGGTATTGGGATTAATAATCTGACGGTCAACCACAGGTACCAGGTTGCGGGTCGCTTCTGGTGTGTAGCAAGTATTCTTGTCATTCGGCGCGTACTAAAATACTGTGTGCATTGAAAAGGGATATTCTTTGTGAAGTGATCTCTGTCACCCACAAACATCATGATCAAGCTACAGCGGCTAGCTCCCTAAAACGACATAGAGATGCAAAGGAACACGCAAGCGCCAATGTCTCGCACTCGGAAAATCCCAGTCAGAACGACTACGAGCAACGGATGATAGCAGGCACTCAACGAGTTTCCGTAGCTCTGGACAGAAGAAGAGGTCTTTCTGGCTCTCCCTCTACCAGCGGCGCTTCTACTTCTAGTGGTCCCGCTGGGTCCGCTTCAGGGTCCGAACAAATGTTGTTTACGCTGCCGGTCCACAGTGACGAGCTTGGTAGTTTACCTGTTCATGCGTCGTTTGACTGGATCGATAGCGCGAGCGCGGCCGTGTCCGATGATTTTGGTGCACAATTTACTCCGACGCAGCCTATCGTTGGACCTGCTACTTTCAAACAAAATAGTTGGTCCTATACGCAGCTACAACCACAATCGGAACCTCCGGTGCAGCAAGCTGATTCAGACACCTCTTCGGTGCAAGCACTTGTGGTAGACCAGACACCGAGTCAGGAGACGTTCATGCTGGATACTTTCACGACTCATGCTGGTGGATATGTTTTGCGTGGCGATAGTTCTATGGGCCCGGATGCTGGTACGTTGGGTGCAGTTCCAAGTCATCCGGAACGATTGTTGGCAGCGGGCTTGTATACGGCATTAGGGACGGGAGGTGAGTTTCTATCTTACTTGTGAGTGGGATTGTTATTGGACGTTTTTGTGAAAAGGTTTCAATGTTCCGGCGCTATACGATGATACGCTGAGACCGACGGACCCGGTGATGATGAATCCAGGTGCTTCAGCAACACATTCCACGGACAGGTAGATTTCGTTAAATCATGTTTGGTCAGATCTAGTTGGTTGACAAACACTTTTTCTTTGTGTAGTGATTGGAATGATTGGGGATCTTATATTGCCAGTGTTGATGAGGTGTTACGAGCTATGGAGGTGAATATGACGGGACTTTGATAGATGAGACTAGAACCTCGGCTGGATAGATTTATCTTTACTGTAAATCTTAATCATACTGTAAATAATACAAGACGCACACTGCTCATAATGGTGGTGGCTAGAAGCATTGACGACTATCTTAGAATTATGGGTCCTGACTGAATGATAGAGAGGTGCTCATTGAAACCTTAACACATTCATGGGACTGATCGGATCGTCCATCGTAATTAACGTTGAGCGTCTGAGACCAACAGCTTGCGATGTGGTCGTAGCTGTGGTATTTGAGAACTTCACTTTCGCAACTAGATTGTACGGCGCTGCAGCATGTAGAGGAACGAGAGTAAGCACGACGTTCGAAAGCGTGTTTTGAATGGCCAACACGACTGTTGCAGCAAACCAAGACTTAGGAGGTCTGTAGGATGAATTTCAACGCGGATAGGTCCGAAGAAGATTATATATTAGTCAAAAAATTTTCTTCTCACAGAAATGCAGGAATTAGCGCAAGAACAAGTGAAGATACACGGAAAGCTCACATAGATTTGGTCCAGCCGCTGCTGGACTTGCTTGCCCGTCTAATATTACCTGAGCCTCCTTACCCTCTTCAACAACCATCTGAGATCTTCGATCCTCCTTCGTTGCGGATGCAGGGAATTCTTTCAAAAGCTTGCCTTGCATACCACCAAATTGATTACATGCAGAACGCGCGTCGCCGTGGAAGGCTTCCGGAAGCCCGGCGCCACCTTTTGTTAGCAGGATATGAGGGAGTATACGTGTGTGGAATAGGCGATGTGCAACAGAAGCTCCCTGTGAGTTGAAGGCGCAGTCAATAAAAGTGAACAGTGATTTGAACAGCAAGGAGGCACACGACCAGAAAAATCGGCAACATAGGAAAGAGGGAACGAGATACGCACGAACTGTTGAAAGATACCTCCCATAACGGCTGCAACTGCGTCTCCCTGCACTTTGTAGAGCCCAACGCCTTTCAAGAGGGCTGTTTGATCTAGGCCATTTTTGAGCCTCTCAGACTTGATGGTTGGCGTCCACCTCATCACTCTACCCAGCCCCCATTTCGATCCGAGGTGCTCGCCGAGCACGTAGTGATTGAGAGTCTGTGATACGATCTCTTCTAGGTCGTCGGTTGGTTTTAAATTGGGACTGGAGGAAAGAAGGATAAAGAGATAGGCATTCAGGACACGACGACCTAGAGCGTAAGAGAACGAGTTCAACTTGAGGTCCATTTTTCGGGAAGGAAGAAACAAGACGTACCCATAAAACTCAGACCTGCGTTATGTCCATACACCGCAGCGGGATGACTTGAGTGCGTCAGTATCCGACGAGCAAGTTCCTTGGGAAACTGTAGCTCAGGGAACAGACCGTTTAAATGCTCAGCAAAGATAGGATTAGGTGCGCGCATAGTTGAATAATCAACGTCCTGAGCATCTCGGCTTGAAGCAAATTTGTGGTGCCCGGCTGGACGACCATCCTTGCGTTTATCCCTTCCAAACGGCGACGGCGGTTTCCTATGCCCAAGAAGTCTTTTAGAGAATCCTCCATCCTCCCCTTCCACCTCTGAAGCATCTGCGTACACTGGCCGAGGCAGATGCCGCTCTGCAGGTTGGCTTTCTCGTGACACCTTCCAGTCCGATGACTTTTGCTTGAGAAGAGCGGCGGAGTATCTCCTTACATTTCCTGTGCATCGCATATTATTTATGGTTCGTGCTAGACAAAGCAGCGCTAACGGCACTAACCTGCTTGTGGTGATATAGACGAAGAAGTAGAAGAGAATGATGGACTGAAAGACCGTATGGATGTATTTAGACGAGAAAAAGTTCTGGACATGGTTACGGTCGGAATTGAAGAGGTGGATGAAAGGGCTACGCAGAGACAGTGTTGGCACCGCGCTGCTCGTCGTGGACGGCGGTGTCGAAAAAAAGCAGCGGTCACGTGGAGACGTGATATCTGAAATGTATCCGAGTCTGGACTCTGGAACCTGGCAAAGCTCTCTTCATCGACATCTACAAACTTAACTGGCTCTGTTGTGCTGTCGAAAATGCTCGAGACTGGGTTTAATCTTTGTATCTCGCTCGAGTCACGATGGCGGTGAAATCTACCTCTCGATGGATAGTGGACTTCAAGTACCTACTTCATTCATCGAAGTCGTACGACAACTCTCAAGGGAGCTCTAGAATCAACTGTAACTCGTGGTCTTTAACAAAGTTTCATATGTCGGCCTCAGCTTCTGTGACGAGTTGAGTGTGCAATTGAAAGGTATGGATCGTCCTTGCTTCTTGATACTCACAACTAGGCGCGAAAAGATTCAAACGAAATCGTCGATCTCAAATGGCTCCGTTTTCAAGCAAAGCCACCGAACTGCAGCTTCAACTGACAGAAACTGGCCATCTTTGGCACATGCTATTTAAACGCACCAAACGAGACTAGCAATTGCATTTCCAAATCCCAACGTCTTACCACTCTCCCTGAGCAAAAAGCGTATTTCATTTTCCTGCTTGCTTCACCTTCATCAAAATGAGTATTGTAACACCTCCGATGCTTAGCCTCCAAGCCATCACTGGAAGCTTCCCATTCCAGACGAAGTATATACCCCTCCCTAGCAACGCTAAGGTTGTTCTCGGTTCCCAAGTCCAGGACCCAGTTTCCGGGTCTTCGTCCACGACACGCCGTGCAGCCCCTACAAATGGGTGGTTCGCTCCGAGGCCTGTTCCGTCCACGGATGGTTCTACATTACTATCGGCCTCTCCCATGTCTCTGAGCATCGCTCACGCCGAAGTTTGGTGCAGCAACGGTCAGGTCAGTGTACTTCTACCTTTGAGGTTGTCTGCTTCGCCGACCCTTGTTTATTCAGATTATCATTCGAGATCTCGACTCAGCCTTTGGCACGTACGTCAATGGCGGGAAGATCAACACTGCCACTGTGCTCAGAACAGGAGATATTCTTGTGCGTAATTTCTTCATCCGGCCTTCTTTTCCTTGCTATTTGCCGCTTGTTTCGGGAGCCTTAATTGTCCTGACGCTCTCTGTTCAGAATCTTGGGTTGCAGCTGACTAGGAACGCCAATACTCCGGCGTATGTGACTGAGGAACATCTCAAACCCATTAGAGCTAAAGTCAGCTTGATTGGCGTGCCTTCGAGATGATGGAATAATGTACTTAGTCGATTTTTTTCTTCGTCTCGTCTCAATTGTCCGTGCAATTTGCGGTTTGAGCGTTGTCCAGGGACTGTTACATAGACTGTGTAGTGCGACATAGAACGTTTTCGAATACACTCAATTTATTTCTTTGAGAGAGAAGTGGTCCACGGAATTTTGCAGAGAGGATGAAATAGCAGACTCTAGTTCAAAATACCATAGTCACACTATCTTTTCACATTGGATCAAATTAGTTTATCATTAGAATGTTCACTTTTAAGGCTTCGCTCTGAACCTCAATCTGAGATCGGCTTGTCGACTTCGAACATTCGCGGGAAGGACGCCGCCGCAGCTGTTACTTCTACATAATATTCTGAGGGCCGCACACTATTATCGTCATTCATTTCGTTCCATGGCATCAGACTTCTTTCATTTCCGCGTAAAAAACATGAGGCGGCTGCGAGGGGGGATTTGGAGTCTTGAACTTTGACAATATCGAAGATGGGAATTTCAGCCTGTCAACTCGGAAGAGACTAGATAGTACACTAAGAGTGGGTATCTAGCTTGGTTTGCGATTGAAGGAAATAAGAAGCTGAAGTTGGCGCTTCAATAATGTTGAACGTCCATGATCTGTACTAGACGCTGAGAGCCGACAAGCTGAACATATATTTACAATGCTACAGAAGCAAGAACTTGAATGCACAAACTTAATACGGTTCCAAGAAGTCTCTGGTGACCTGATAAATGAATTTCGGAGGGTTTGTGAATCGTATGTAACCGAGAACAGCCTCCTCACAATGTCTGCGGTATCATACCCTTGAATGCGTTCAGGTCAGATCTCTGCTTGACACCTCTGACTCGAACGTACTGGTGATGGGAGAAATTTCTGACCGAAGCACTCGGCTTCAATTTGATTGAGCAGGCGGATAGAGCGTGAACGAAATGAACACCAGTCATCATTGAAGATACAGAAACGGAATGTTCTAGCCTTGAAGTTTGACTGCAGAACGACAACACGATGAGAAACCATCCAATGAGGACGGCAGGTGACACACGCTCTCTTCATTGCGGTGTCTTCGTAAAGCATGCTTTGGAGGCTTTAACAGAGGATCTTCAGTGATCATATGTATGGATCATTACTCGCCTGTGGCCATTAAAGATGATGGTTGAAAGAGACATGCATTACGAAAGAAAAAACCTCAGCTTTCATCGAGGATTGAGAGTAACATGCCACTTGAATACGTTAGTTAGCGAAAGAAACTCGACTGGACGACATTTACCATAAAGGTCACCTTCGGAATCCTTGACCACGACTTGTAGACACTGCAATGAGCTGATGGGTCCAGTGATTCCGAAGCAGGGAATGTATAGGAATCCACGATGGAGATGTCGACGGAAAGTGCCAGCTACGTCGATTACTATTGAAACAACTTCGGCATGCCTGACCTCACGAAGCGAGAGAAGTTTCGTGAATCCGTCGAGCATACTTACTACGTACCTTTTGCCTTCTTACAGCCAATGATATTCCACCACCCACAACACCCTGGCGGCACTATCCTGAGAGTCGCATTTCCTCCGGACTTTGAGTTTCCCGTTGCCGAAGGGTGTATGTCAGTTCGACGTGTACACCCATCGTTCGTATCGTTCGTATGATCAAATGCATATGACCCCAATCAATAATCTGATACTTACTTAAGAATGAATCTCGAATAGTTGGAAGACTAGAGTAGAGCGTGAAAATTCATCGATCAATAATAGCCTAGTCCACGATGGGCACGCGTTAGTAGTGGGCTTGTGCCGTAGGGTCGAGTCTTTGCATGAAACAAACATAGTACTGTGTTCATTTCTCCACAAATAGAAACCGCTGAAATGAGCGCCGCCTTGGGGGGGAGTATAATAACTTCGTGATCATGCGTCACTAAAGGATTGGTCAATATCTCGAAAAACTTGATTATCACACCCTGGAACGAGTTTCTTGCACCATGTCTTCAGTGTTCACAGAACAACAAGTCGTTTCTCTTTGAACTGAGTTGTTAACTCCTTTAACACGAGGCGGGCCACCCTGCTAGTACTCACCTATAAAGCTAGCGATAGAGCGATCCCCGTCGCCGTCCAAGCCCCATCCATGAATCCGCTTCTACGCCGCTACACCATCCTTTATGAGTGGATCGAGTTCTTACTATGAATGGGAGTGGATAAGTTCTCCTTGGACAACCAACTGGAAACAATCAACACCTCACCCTTTTTATTCTTAACCGCCGTGCTGGGGCTTCTCCGCTGAAGCGAAATAAGGCCGTCCTACTCTTTTCAAGAGCAACACGTAGGTGAGAGGTCTCCTTTAGAGCGAACCATCCAGTAACGGGTGGTAATTACAGCACCCTTGCTGCTATTTTGAGTCCACATCACCATTGTTGTTATCCTCTCCCTCCGTTTGAACGGTGATTAAGCCGTGATGGCCCCACTACCAGCGAGTTAGGAGGCACGTCAAGCATTCTTGCGCATATGCATTCGTTGAGGTGAACAGTAAAAATTCCGAAATAACGAGCGGTGGTAATACCAAGTTCGCAAGATTCAAGTGCCTGCCAAAGCTCTTGGGGGGCAAGCTTCTCTCGGCATGCTTCTGCAGTATCGAGGTCTCGACGACTTGAAAGTACACGGTTTTCCCTACTGCAAGATATTTGCCCTCCTCGCTGAAACTTGAATATTGCTCAAGATTATCTGTGTCGTGTCTATGAGTCGCTGGCCGTTCGGTCGCTGTCAAATATGTGTCTTTGAGATTTTAAGGCTGTAAAAGTCCCGGTCAAAGTGCAAATTATTGTGAGAGTAGAGTAGAACGGCGGTTGCCGCTCAGGTGGCATTCACGTGACCAAGGGGCATCGGGGTTGAACGTTAAACGTTGAAGACTGAAGTCGACAACTCTCCGAGGGCAGACTATTATTGAATCCGTAATGTACATCATTAGATGGGTATCATAATACTGTATACTTGAATGAAGCATCTTTTCCTATCCTTGACTCGGGAACCCATTGAAACGCAATAGTTCATCGACAGTCGTCATATATTCATCCCAATCTCCACTCCTGCACGTACAACGTTCAGCTACCAAGGAGCACAGAACGATGTTGACACTCACCCAGAACTGACAACACCTGCGCCGTTCATCGCGGTGCGTAATCCTTCTTCGCCAAACATCATTGACATGCCGCCTGTTAGATCGAGATTATCGAGAGCCACTTGATCTGAATATCGGGTCAGTATAATCCGGGACCGAAACATGTTACGTGGAACGAACCGTTGACTCTTCTCTGAGAATTGAAATTCATCTGTCCAGTACCCGGGGTAGACCCAAATGAAGATTCGGCATTGGAGACGGTGGGATATGTGTTCAAACTAGCAGACTGCAGCGGGGGCTCAGGCGGATATAGAAGGTAGTCTGGCGCAAAAAGATTGTTGGTATAGGAATGATACGTCGCAGGATAGGTATCGAGGCTCTGGCTTCGGTTGTTTTCGGTTTGAACCGAATTGAAGGTGAGAGATGAACGCGAACTGCCGGCTTCCATGGACATTTGAGAAACAACTTGCTCGCTGTCTTTCACTTTCCCAGACAGTCTGAAAGTGGTTGCAATGTCAGACAATTTGTTGAGTTCTAATATCTTGCTCAGGATATCGCTTCATGGAAGAGACGACGTTAATGGTGGCTCGCAGGATATCCAGAGGACGTACCAGTATCGACCAGCTCCCTGAGACCTGAACAAGATCAAAATAAGCATAATTTATCCTCTTCGAATCTCAGATTGAAGACCTTACACTTCCTCAAATCCACGTAAACACTCCAAACAAACCTCTACGTGCTTCAGCTCCTTCTTCAGGTCGACATTCGCATTTGTCCCCTTCGCCCTGCCGGCGTACACCAACAGCACGATCGCGGAGCTAAATGCAGCATTCTACAGAACACAAAACAATCAACGATTTTGAAGCACTCACACAAATGGGGCGTACTCACGATGACATTGGGCAGAATCCCTGTCCCACGACTCCTCTGCACTTCTATCACACGAGAACATGCTCGGGCAGCATTAGCGCATATCGCCAGTGAAGGAATGTTTGTGCAGATAGGCGTTTGATCTGGTTGAGGGATAAAGAGACGATGTACGTGAATTTGAAGCCAGTAGTAATTGCAAGTTAGTGCTACGGATTGCTGAAAAAATAAGTCGTTTTCGCGATCAGGGTTCCATTTTACTGGTAAATGAAGGAGGCTGATGAGACTGGACGGAGAAGAGATGCGATGGATGACATGCACGACATACAGTGCTCAGGGACAGAATCCAACCATTTGTTCAACGCGGAGTCGATCTCGATTAATGCCTTTTGATTTCGTTCTGTGCTCGTGACACCTGGTTGATTGCGTATAGAATACTAGACACACATCAGTCAGAAAGCTAAATGATGACTCGAGAATATCTAGAGAAATTCGATAGACACGCACGACAGTCCGCTGCGCAAATGCTAACACGTCCAAAAGTTTTATCATGTGTATCCAATACAGACATGCTGCTGGTGTTCCCGGAGGCTGCTTGAACGCCCGTTCGGGATCTGGATTTCCCCAGTATTCGTCGTCGCATTCAATCGGGAGGTCCAAGTCAAAGCTAGTTAACGTCAGTGCGAAGAAGATAAAAAGCAACTCGAACTACTTACTCATCTGACCTTGTCACACTCGGGCGACCCATACTGGTGCTAGTGAACGTATCCATCGCCACTAGAATCCAAAAAGCACGCTTCCATAGCTCCCCTTCGAGAGTTGGTGTCCCCTTGCTTTTTCTATGTGCACCCACGTCCTGCGCAAGACGTATACCGATGGCAATGAGTATCCAACCTGCATCTGGCGTTGATGTCGCCGATAAAAACGCGATACAAAGCTAGAGTTCTACATCAAATGAAACTTTCACGCTTCATCAGAATCCATTGACTTACGATGTATTTCTGTACCTGTAACAACGACGGAGGCTCGAAAAATGACGTGGGGAACAACGATATCTGTCTGTACCACTTCCATCCAGAACTCTGCACTGCATCAGTCCCATCCCACAAATTTCTTTTATCCGAAGAGCGCCTCGATGACAAGGCGCATACTGCCAATAGCGTTTCACCGAATTGTCTATCATGGAGGTGTCTGCGCTCTGCGACACATCGTTCGAATGTGGGTCGGTGCAAGAGGGGAATGAACAAGTTTGTATGGGTAAAGAAGCTGTGGACTAGGTGTAGAAGGAGGTCGTCTGGAGGGAAGATGAGAGGTGGGAGATTTGGTTCCGGGACGACTTGCCACTGTGAGTATGCGGGACATAAGTCTCGTCGCCTTTGATCCCTATCAAACCGAATGGGCCTCACCGGATAGATGTTCCAAAACTCTGGTCTCTTCCATTCATCACTAGCTTTCTCCGAATCCGCATCGGTATTCCCGAGTACATGATCCTCGTCTTCCTCTTTCTTGATATCCATGGCAGTCTGCACGAGCATCAGAGGATTTGATTTACCGAAATGCCTCCCCTTCGCTTGGGACAGACTGAGCTGTTTCATTCGCTCCGACAGGACGTCTGTGTGGGATGGTGATTCTTCCCTGGAATCATTTGTGAGTTTTGGGCTTTGATCTTGGAGGACTAGAGAGATGTCGTTTGGTGAGGGGTCACTTGGAGTAAGAGGCTCAAAGGGTGAGTGAGATTCGTCACGGAGTGGTTGCTCAGTTAGGTTGTCCGAGGTGGTGTTGGGTGGTGAATTAGCGGTGGATTTCCCAGCTTTTGCCAGGGTGTTTATTTTGTTTTCTAAATTCCTTATATGACGCGCTAGATCCTCTATGATCCTCTTTACTTCTCCTGGGTCGTCCGGGACAGCGAATGGTGTGAGGGGTGACAGAATATCGGAGACGAGAGACTGGATAGTTTGTCGGTGGACGCGATGAACTCGGCTGTTGTATGTGGCGTTAACTCGACGTCGTGAAGTACGAAGAAATAGCTAATGGAGCCTGGACGAACCCTTTTGGTGGACCTCGTTTCTAGCCCAACCCATAATTGCGGAGGGGTAAGCGGCGCATTCGAGGGAGGTACTGTACATACCTTTGTTTCCGAATTATGACTACATTCTATCTTCGACAATATACATCGTGAGCACACATTGTTAAGCATCTCAGCGCTATCACCTAGACGATGGGTTAAAAGAGTTCTTCAATGTAGAGAATTGGCGTACATCGTACTGCAACAAAGATTGTTCCATGTCGATTAGTCGAAGACCTGAGCAGCAAGTGAAGACCCACTTTTTCTCCTACGGCATCCATCACACGAATTCTGAAGACGTCGTCTCTTGTTAGCCGCCGAAGAATCTGACGAAAAGTTGAACTGGTCGATCGTTAGCATGATGGTCGTGGTCGTTCGAGCATAAGGATGGAAGCAAATTGGAATACAACGCAGTGGTAGACATATGCAACTAAGATTTCCGCACTGCCGTTCAAGCCGTGATTTGCGTAATGCTTGGCCTACTTCCAGCGTTCGCAAGGGACATGCGCAGCAGCGTGTAGAATTATATAGATACAGAGGTTTCGACATAAATACATACTGTAACGAATAATAGGAAAAGAATGTCAAAATACTCCATTGAATCCCTGCTTCAATGCTTAAAAGAATCGCTTCTTCGTACCCAGAATTAAATCCCTCATCACTTCACTCATACTGACATGTCTCCTTAGACCCTTACGTAGCGTCACCGCATCAACGTTGGTCGAGGGTAAGACTATACGTCTCTGCAGTCGACATACACCGGTAGATCCAGAGGATTGCGAGCCGGATGCAGAAGAGGAGGAAGTGGACCCTGAGGACGAACCTGAACTGGAGTTGGAAGAACCACCTGTGTTGCCAGAGATGAAGCTCGCGATGGGGGGTCCGGGGAAGGTGTAAGCAGCAGACGGGTCATAAACCTTTAGCAAGTCCTCACATTTCAGTGCCGGTTTTAACAGGAGGAGACAGAAACTCACGTTAGGATCATATATTCCAGGATCTGTATCACTATATGCCCCGGGTAAAAGCACCAAGTCGCTGTCTCCCGGCTTCCCACTCTGACTACCCCCGACCGTCAACTGTGTGCAGGCGGGGTAAAACTCTGCACCACCCTCCGATACGGCATTTTGAAGCGCGATGAGTTCGTGTCGGATGACGTAGTTTCCCGGTGCGAGGTTCGACGGGAGAGTGACGGTAGCTACGCCTCCGGTTGTCAGCGCTGCTTGCGCCCAGGGACCGCCGGTGGACGTGCGTCCAATTTGATCAATCTTGAACCATTTGGACGAGGAAGAATTGTATTGGGTGCACGAGGAACTCCCGCAGGAGGTTAGGTATGTAAGCATGGGTCCAGTATTGTGTGGCCACTGTGTAATTGCAAGTTAGAGAGCGTCGGTTAGGAAACGGGACGAGACAGCACGTTGTTTCCCCCTCCTCCGACCCATTTGAATGCGAACGTATCTCCGGGATTAGCATTTGCTACGTCGTCTGCAAATTGAGCGTCAAGACCACAATTTAGGAAAGGGTTTTCGGCAGGCTGAACGGGGCCTATGTCGCTGACTTGACGAATGACGCTGGAAGTAGGTTTGGCACCGGGGACATTTCCTGAATACGATTGACCGTTGATGGTCACCGCAGCGAGATATCCGTGGGCAGAGACGAGTGTTGTAAGGTGAAAGAGGACGAACGAAACCCAGAATATTGAGAACCTTTCCCTCATTATTGCAAGAGCAAAGGAATGGGTGTAGAAAAGAAAGAAAGGTCAACCTTGCGGGTACGGTGAGGATGGTAGTTCGCAGAAGCCCCACGGTAATTTTTGGACCTGCATGTTGAGCGCGTGAGCATCTCGCATCGATCCGAAATTGCTGCAACTCATTGTCTGTATCATTGTCTGCATGAAGAGGTGAGGAACTCAGAAAACGTACATATAACGGTTTATGAAATTTTGAAGCAAACCTGTGTTCATCAACACGCAGCTGTACTGTGTACATGAGGGTCGGTCTTGACCTGTACCAATCATCCACTGGCACCGCCCAAGCTTCATAGATCCTTCAAACCTTCTCTGACACTTGCGCTGGTGAGTCTCTTATCATTATATGTCAGAACATCTTCTGAAAAGATCGAGAGTAAATTTAGGTAGCGACATGGGAAGAAAGATGTATGAATGGACGTGGATCTCTTGAAAGTAGTTTGCCCGTGTCTTTCGCTACTCCTCAATTGTACACCCAGGCTGTTTCATCAGGTATTTATCAGATTTCTAACGCCTGCTGGTGATTCGTAGTCTAACTGTACTTACCCTCTATCACAATGCGAAGATCGGCTGAGCTATTGATCCCCATTGATTCAAGGCCAGAGCTCAAGGTCAAAGATCACGATGGGAAAAGGCAGTACTTTGTGATAGATAGGACAAAACTTTCAATACTTTCCATTTAATTCCTTTGACAGATACTCCGCCGTGTCGTAAGTGTCAACTGGCGTCCCTTTTTTGACCCAAGTACATATATGCGCTTGATTTTCTCTAGCTCTGCAACCACGTTCCTTTGTTTTTATTGCACTCTTACATCCTCCTCTTCCTCTTGCTATAGCCTCCTTCTTCACCTGGTTCTGAGCCTGCAATTTTCATACGTGGTTCATACGTGTCGAGGGAAGGTTTTCCTCCAGTGATGTCTCTCACTAGCACCGACCAGGAAGTTCTCGTAGGCATCGGGCATGATTTCGTAGTCAAAGTGGCCCGAGTCGCGTTTGGTGCCCTCTTCTACGGTACGGTTCTTTTCCGTCGCTATTCTACCCAGCATGGCGCTAATACATACTCACCCATAGGAATATATCTCATCTTGATGTACTGCCTAATAACTCTATTCATCCGCCGAGGCCGCAAACTGAAATCTTCAACATACCTCGTTATCGTCACAATTGTCATGTTCCTAGGCTCGACAACATTTTTATCTTTTGATATTTCAGACCTCATCACAAGAATGAAACTTATTCTGATCAATAATCCAGCCGAGCCACTTCAGGATAAGCTAGACGAGGCAAATGATAGGCTGAAGAGACTTGTTTGGACGGGAAATATTCTTTTTATTTTTATGGTACATGTTACGTGTCGTCCACATTATCATATATGCACTGATGTTTTATGACAGCTACCGCTTGGCGACTCGGTCGTCTTCTGGCGTACCTGGGCACTTTATCCTGAGAATAGAAAAATCATGCTCATCCCTCTGGGAACATTAGTCGGGTCTATCAGTACGTGTCTTGGGTTTGCCTTGGCATTACCACTCTGCTCACTTTTCTTGATCTCTTAGCCGCAGCACTGTTTGAACTCGGGTGTGATCTCAAAACTCACTGGGCAATAACCGACCTCACTCCATCTGCTGGATCTGTTGGTGCGGAGAAATGCGCTCATGCGGATCTTTCGAGCTTTACCCTTTCATTTGCTACAAATGTCATCTGCACGGGTCTTATTGTTTACAAGGCTTGGTGAGAGTGATACCTTGTGTCGTGTAGGTTTTGGTATTCAATCCTTATAGGGAGCATCGAAAGGTTATGGATGAGTACCTGGAGAAGTCTAGACAGCGTACACAGGCCGAAAGGGTGCTTATACTCTTGGTTGAGTCTGGGGCAGCTTATCTTGTTCTATATGTATGTAGCCCTTTCTTTATATTGTACTCTGGCTGACAAGTGAGCAGACCTTACAATCGATACCAATCTATGATGAAAATCTATCTATGCCAGCAGATGTTGCAATGAATGTCATCAATGCTATCATTCAACAAGGCATGGTGAGCTGAAACACATGTTAAAAATGAAACCTACAAGTACTTAATAACAAGTACTTGATTGGCAGGGCATATATCCAACAGCCATAGTGGTCATTGTCCAAATGCAACGCACCCTTTGGGCTGATTCTAAAGGGTACGACTCAAAACAGACTGACAACTCAAGGCCTGGAATGCTTTTTGCTCCTCCACCAAATTCAACTTTGGGAACAACTACAAGTGATACTAATTGTGCTACTGGTACAACTCCTATGACTGGGACAACAGAGTTACTAGGGATATCAGAGAGCTTGGACTCAAGACCTTATCAGCTTGAGAAGGAGGTTTCAGGAGTAGCAGTTTCATTCACAAATTTTTCTGTTAATGATAGCGATAAATGAGAATTAGTTGCAGGTTCACTGGGCTTAGGTTTTAGTTTTTGAACTTTAGATGTGACCATTTTTTTTTTCACATGTTCAGAAATTCTAAGGCATAGTTATACTGAAAACATGTACTTGAAAAAGATAGTCTACCAAGAAGCAGGCCCATACACAAATTCACTTTCAATGGCATGAGAAAAGGATACAAACTAGAGATCTGGGATACAAGGATAACATTATATAGTACAAGCACAAGAATTCAATATCACCATGTCATCATTAAAAACAATTGAAGATAGCAGGCACTTAATTTTGAGATGCTATCGTCTAACATATATGACATCACATGCTAGCTTACATTTACATTTTGAGAGGTTGACTGGGCAATTTCCCACTAAACTCAAAGTCAAGGGTTGGGTGAGGTGTGACTGGTGTTGTCAAAGATTCCACACAGTCAAACCCAAAGATTGTGAAGGCTATAAGTGTCTTATAGAGTTTCTGAGCTGGAGTTATATTTTGTCAAAGAAGAGGGGGGGGGGACTGAAACTCCTAAGAGCCAGGCTAATTTTGTCTATGAAGTATTCTTACCTTTAGCTTAGAGCTTGGGGCAGTACTCTGCTTAAGGTACCTACTTTCAAGTTACAGCCTTTATATACAGTTCTACCAATAAATAGCAATATATCTCAAAAAGAAATGTGAATCTGAATAGGAGACAATGTATAGAATGGGAAAACAATATAAGTATGGTGTGCATCTGAAACAGGTAGTTCAATGTCCATATATGAGAGGGATTTTGGTATCAGATGGTCACAAAGGATGCTTTAACCAGGCTAAGCAGATTGCTGATTGTTTCAGATGTCATTTCCAAGGTCTAGATGTGCAGATAATGAGCAGTGTTAGGCCACCTGACTCATTTCTTGTTCATTGCAAATTCCTTGCCTCTTGGCTTTCACTAAGTATGGCACTACCCTCTGCCCTGGGACAATTTTACAGATAGCACCATGGTTCCAGAGGTCATCTAGGCTCTAAGTCTTCATCTTAGAGAGGCACCCATGGCATAGGTTTTATGCAAGAGCATGTGCTTCAGAGGTACATATATTTCTCAAACAGTACATTTTATGATTGTCTGCACTATACAGTTTCAGTCTGGTTTTGCTAACCTGAGTTTGCAAGACCAGCTGGATTTAGATACTCAGTCTTACTCTGCTTGATAATGCATATGAAAACCCATAGCAGTAACAATGCTGCTGCAGCCAATATTCCCACAGATATTTTCCAGTCACATGACACAACACATAGCATAGGTGCATTATTTACAAGCCAAATTGATTTCCTTTAAAGCTATAAGCCAGTCTAATGAGCTTTCCATCTGTTGGCAGTGTTCTAGATCAGATAGCACAAATACTCTCTCATACTCCTTCACAAAATCCTTTATGTGCCTCTAAACCTGTCAACAGTCTGTCTCATTCAAGCTCTGCTAGTGATAATACTACTTTTGGCACTCCTATTCACTCCAGCTCCAGCTATCCTGTCTTAAGTGAAAAAGTGAAAAGGAAATTTTTTTTGCAACTTCCAGCAGCTCTGAAGCTCATGTTATTCTCCATCCTTTCTACCCATGGAACTTCATCTACTCTTGCAGGGAATCTCAAATTCTCCATTCAATGCTGTGTCTTATTACAGTCAATGACCAGCAACTCTTGCTACACCACAGAAAGTGTGCTATAGCAACCCTACACTGCCCCCATCTGCCCCAGGATCATTGAGTTCTCATTGCAAAGTCCAAGAAAGAAAGCTGCAAAGAAGACCCCTGTATTTGCTCAAAAAAGAATGAAGCGGATGCATCATCAGATATCCAAACTGCGATGATTTTCCATTTCTTTCATGGTCATGATTTAAAGTACTGGCCTACAAAGATTTTAGTGATGTGGCTCAAGCATCCATTTGGTTGCACATAATGTGGCTCACCTCAGATATATTCAACAGACATCATATATACAGATATCAAGCCCATGCGACCTGGTCCCACCTCCTTCTGTGTGCAGATATATAAACAGAAGCTTGAGCGAGAAGCTGAAGAGGCTATCAAAAGCTCTAAGGTGCTGATCGGTGATGTGCTTGGTATGGGGTTGTAATGCAAAGTCATAGAAGTAACTCTAATGAATCACTGATACACACAAAGACTTTTAAGTTCGTGAGATTTGAGAGACCAACAAACTTGGTGAAGTAGCAAAGGTTCTGCCTCGTAACTTCAGAGACTAGTCAAAACAGCACAGATAAATCTATGCTACACACACACACACACACACACACACACAAAAGAGACACACAGACACAGAAACACGAAACCTTCACGTAACTTAACAGAATCACCAAGACCAGTGAATATAACAATGCAACAGCCAGCAGACTGTTGGGAGATGCCAGATGACTTCTCACTTAGTGGAGTTGTTGTAAGAGGAAGTTTTGAACTGCCAGACAATCTACCCTAAACACACTAACACCCAAACTCCATGGTACCAGATGATCCCGCTTATACACACATATACACGGCACTTCAAAACACTTTGATTTACACACAGAGGGACTTAAGCACACACACACAAAAGCTTTTGGCTAAAAGGGGGGGGCTCCAGAACTTGTCCTTCAACGCCAGTTTTCATTCTTTTTATACAGTACACAGTATCTATTTTTACATCTGTTACACGGCAGTGTACTACTAGGCTGTGTGAATGCATGTGCTGCATCATGATGGTGTACCTATCTAGTACCTATCTACCTATTAAGAATATAGTGTAACAACAGTCAGTATTACTATAAAAGGGTCGTGTTCTGTACCTCTTGATAAGTGTCGCGATGGTCTCTAATGATTATCATCAAAACTAATCAAAACCTCTGTGTTATCTGAAGATTATCACTAAGCATTGTGCTTCTAGTGTGTCAACACTGCGACCATAGTCATCAGTTAGGACTAAGATGACTCTAGTGCTGTGACATGTCCATCTACTGGTTCCTTGTTCATGAAGTTGTGTCTTTCTGAGTAGTACCACAGTGGTTTGTAGCTGACGCGGTGGTTTGTACAGTATGGGTACCACATCAAGTTGTATCATCAAACCTTACACTGCACCCAGGCCAATCTTTCCAGTGTGAGAAAGTGCTTGAGAAAGAGTAAGAAAAAGAAAAAGAATTTTATTTGAGAAAGAAATAATATATAGATGGACAAAGTGATGGTATTTGGAGCGAAATGCAATGTCTTTCTCATGTGGGAAAGTATAACAATGTCTCAGGAAATTAATTAATTAATTTTTTTTTGGAATTTTTAAAAAATCCCATCCGGGAAACAAAATGCCCGACTTTTTCATCTTGAGTGGCACATTCTCAAAATGGCTGAAATGGACACCTGTCAAACATAGGATCGAGAATGCGCTACGTGCACAAGGCCTCTATGGGTACCTCAATAACACCACAAAAAGACCAACCTCCATTAGCACAACCCAAGAGCTGCTTGCTCCGACCACTGTATACTCAACCACCCCTTCCCTCAATGAGTGGTCTTTTCAAAATGATCAGACCAAAGGAATCATTGAGTCCCACATCTCTGATTTGACCTCGCTTATCCCTGATGTCGACTCCAAAAATGCCAGCGAATTGATAGCTGCCCTGAAGACCGCCTTCAGTGCCTCAGATGAGCTTCAAATGGTGATCACTGAGTGACGTTTACGGTCCTGTATGTTTTGCAAAACTGAACCCTTGGAGGATTTCTTCAAGCAGCTCCAAGTATTGAGAAGAGAAGCTACTGAGGCTGGGAATGCCATTGACGATCCTACATTCAGGAAGATTGTCCTGGCTGCCTTCTCAACAAAGGCCTTCAATACCATCATCCAAAATATCACATCAGTGGATCTCTACAAAAGGTTGGCCTCAGTTATCCAGCAAATCATCTTCGGATATGCGAGGGTCGAGGATCAATCAGTCGGCATCGCATCCAGTAGCGAGATTACCCCACAGGCACATGCTGTGGCTATCGGGAGGATCGAGGAGTTGGAGAAAGTGGTTGCTGCGAAGTTCACCAAGAGCAGGTCAGGGAAGAAGTGCGAGAACTGTATGCATAGTCAGCATGTGAAGGAGGAGTGTTATAGGAAGGGAGGTGGAAAGGAAGGCCAATACCCCTCTTGGTGGAGGGGAAAGAAGGATGCTCCGAATGCCACTACACCTGATCTATGGCTAACCTTACCATATCAGAAACTCCCCAGCATTATGTGATGGTCACAATAGCCTCCATTGCTGCCTGAGGGGGTCTGCCAGGCCGAATTTATGCTGACTCTGCTGCAACGGATCACTTCTTCCAGAATAGAGAAGATTTCCTTACATACACTCCTTGTAATCACCTGGGACAATCGTCAGAGGAGAGTACCACCTTGTGCATTGCTGGGTATGGACGAGCAGGGATATAGGATTGTTTTTGGTGGAGGTGTTGTGAGATTCTACACATCTGAGGGGGTGCAAATGTTGACTGGTATAGGGAAGGATCAGCTCTATTTGTTAAAGGAGAAGCCAAAACTGATCCCGACTGCACATGCTACCCGCTCCCGGTCCTTAAATCATCCAGTGGATCTCACTACATGGCACCGTCGTTTCGCTCACGCAGGTATAGATCGTATTCAAGAGTTGGTTTGCAAAGCCTTGGTGGATGGAATGGTGGTGGCTAAAGGAAGTTTGGAGGGAAAATGTGTTGATTGCCTGGTAGGCAAGGCCATCCATCACCTGTTTGATGTGTCTGTCACCCGACAATCTTGCCTGCTGGAACGTGTGCACACTGACCACACAGGCCCTATGCGGGTTGCAGGTAAAGGGGGTTTCCTATATTCTATGCCCATTGTCGATGGTTACACTGCCTTTACGAAGGACTACTACCTGAAGGCTAAGGATGCTGACACTACACTGGAGGTGATGGAGAGATACCAAGTACTGGCAGAGAAGGAAACTGGCCAGCAATTACTTCAGTGATGCGCTAATTTTTGGTGCTGCATAATA
>JH814927.1:288-41532 GCA_000296255.1 Omphalotus olearius VT 653.13
GACGCAGCTGTGGTTTGCTAAGGCTCTTATTGAACCCAATCTTGTTGTAACCCTCGACAAGCCCAATTCCAAGTGTTGATGGCACAAGGTACTTTGTTGCGCCTTCATTGAACGTGAGGACATATTCCCTTTGAATGATCGTATCGATATGTTGGGCGATTGTTGCATCGGTCCCTGCGCTGATGTCAGCAACTTCTTCCCTGAAGCATTACAACGCACCGATTCCGTTCTTGTCCATCAAAGCGACCAAGTCTGCTTCTGTTAGCAAGCTTGGTTTGGTAGTTTGCCCTTCCCGTAATTCACAGACAGATGGGTTGAACACTTCTCCTTCTACAAACTCGGGAAGAACATTCCCCGTCCACTTGTCATAGGGGTAAACTTCCAAATAATTCCTTGCGATAACAATGAGTCCTGTTATGATCATCAGTTCATCGGTCAATTCCATAACGTAGATATTCCTACCAGTTGCGTAAAAAAATTCATTTCCACATTCAACATCTACAGTAGTTTGCGATCCAATGGCATCTTCGGAGCAACTCGCCAAAAACCGTCTTGCGATGTATTCGTAAACTTTCTTCTCATCTCCATTTAGATTCCCCGCATGAGCAGTAGGATGAATCGGTGGATGAGCCTTGTCGTTATTCTTCCCCTTGCGAGGCGTATTGAAACCACCTTGCTGAAGCCTGGCATATGATTGAGTGCTGGTCTTCTGCAAAAACAATAAGGCAATGTCACAAACCTCCTAGCGAAATCACCCCAAGCGGGATCAGCGGTCTGTTTCTCAATTAGAGAGTCGAAGTCGAATTGAGGGTCAAACTGATCCGTTTCGGTTCGTGGATATGAAAGAAAACCTTGCTGATACAGCTTTTCCGCGATCTAGGTCACAAGAATAAGATTTTGAACTAATGACAAAAGTCTACACGCACATCAAGCACCTTCTTGGGGGCAAGTTTGAGCAGCCGAGAGCCCGCCTTTTGGAGTTCTACTGTGGTAAGCGGAAGAGGTTTCCTGTATGCAGTCAATTACGTAATTTCCTGAGCAGATTTTCAAAGCTCACCATTTCTTGGTTTCCTTCTTCACCACTTTCGTGACGCGAGCGACAGGGTTCTGCAAGACGTGCTCATAGATAACTAATGTCATATCCTGTTCGAAAAGATGGCCTCTTCTCCAAGTAAAGCGTACTTCTTCCTCTTCTCCTTGCGACGAAGCGCGAAGCAGTGACAGGTAAATGTACCAGAACTGCTCGGGTCGGAACGACTGCACTTCCTGGTAGCGAGAGACCACGAAACCAAGTGTAGGAAATTGACAGGGACCTGATCAAAATCAGAGCTCACATATACAAACTCTGACAATGAAGTGTTACCGTAGGATACGAACGACTCCAAAGTCGGGATATGGGGTTTCAACGATAACGTTTGGAAACGAGTAAATGCAGCACCTATTTTGAGATCGAGTATCATCCTTGCCTCCACAGCATCAGCTTGTCTCTGGTCCAGATTAACAGGGTGCTGTGCCGCGTTGTGAATCTGTCTGTTACAGGTTTTACGGGTCGCCACTCGACGAGAAGGACACGCAACGTACTGAGCGATGATTGCACTGAAACGAGCCCTCTTTACAACAATGTTTCTCTTTGCTCTCTTACACACTCTTGCTATCTCTGAGCCGATGTGTTCACCTTCTCTATCACAATCCGTCCAGATCATCAGTGTGTCTGCTGTTCGTGCCTCATTATATAAATTCGTCTCTATACTTTTCTTCTCCGCACGGATTACAATATTGACCTGAGCATCGAAGAGGTCGAATGGGTCGCAAGAGTACCACTTTCTATGGGTTTCAAAAAAGTCATGATCAGCCAGATGGCCCGTGACGCAGGTTATGGTGAAGCTTGAGCGAGTCGGTCCATAATCGAAGTCGTAATTTTTTATGTACTTATTCGACGAATTTCGCTATTGCATCCTGAGGTGTTAAATGCGCGTTTTCGGAGGTCGAGCGTGACTTACAGTGTTAAAACGTCCTCCAGACAAGATTTGCGTAATTGCCTTGGAGATCGAAGGTTTTTCAGCGACACATAGCACGCGTGGCATGTGAGACAGCGAGAATCAAATGAGGCGTAATAGAGGTTAAAGAGAAGCGAGCTCAAAGCTCTGAGTGTTACAGATATCTTGCCCAACGACGACGTTCACGAACTTGAAGAAGGCGGTTGTCGACGATGTCGTTGTTGATTGACGCGTCCAAGATCACGTGACCATCACGTCTGTGGAAAACCTAAAATAGTAATGCTATGCAAAATTCTAAGCTCTGAGTCTGTGCGCGGAGTCCGTCATGGACAATTCTACAACTACTCGTCTGCTCACTCTTCTTAACATTTCTGCTACCAAGAAACGAAAATGGGATTCTTATGAAACTACTTCCGTCCAGAAACTGAACAAACGCAAGAGCGTGACAATGGCGTTGCATGACAGCCCGGAGCAAGAGTCTGTATCTGACGACGTCTCAATGGCGGTCAGAGAAGAGGAGGTGGAAGATTCTCCAATGGCGGAAGAGGACGAAACTATTGAAGGTATATGTTCTTTTATCGTTTTGTAACAGCTCACAAACTTATACTTAGGTACGACGGATCCATACGAGCAACATTTCGGGTGCAACCCTTCATGTCTCCATGAATCATCGAGGTCCTCGGTAGATCGAAAATCGTGGAGTCCGTCAAAGTCTTCACGAGGAAAGATTGGGTCCACATGTGATTCGCTACCTGAGGGTTCTGAGCCAGGTCCTTCGAAAAAGGCAGAGAATGCGGTCAGTTCAGCTCCTTCGGTCTGCCAGCTTTGATACTGATTTTGAACTCAGATCCAGGAACGATTGCGAAAGCCTTTCACTTCACGGCAGTCTAAACTCCCCAAGGGTACGTAGCTTTTCGTAACTTGTACAAGCTAGCTCATTTAATCCTTTCCCAGATCAGGTGGAGTTGCAAAACGATTTGTTATCAACTGTCACACTTTATAAGGATCTATATCTATCCTGTAGTCCATGGGAGACTAAGAAATGCACTCGTGAAGCAATTTCTCTGCATCTCTTGAACCATGTCACAAAGTGCGGCCTTATTGCAAGTTATTACCGTACAACTTACTCATATCTTCCTCTAGAAAGCGTCGTCGAGTCCTCAAGAACAACGAGCGACTCTCAAATGCAGCGAAAGCTGGTACCGAAGCTCCCGAAGACGTCCAAGATCAAGGCTTCACTCGACCTTCAATCCTCATTCTCCTCCCTTTCCGTTCCTCCGCTCTTGCATGGTTCAATGCTTTGACATCACATACACCATCTCCTGAATTTCAAATCGAAAATCACTCAAGATTCACGTCCGAGTATGGTTTACCTTCTGGTGCAATGGACAAACTGGCGTCGGCGGAGCCAGGTACCTACCCTCACGATCACGTAGAAACCTTCAAAGGAAACGTGGACGATAATTTCAGAGTAGGGATCAAGTTGACACGGAAAAGCGTCAAGGTTTTCACAGATTTTTACGGGTGTGATATCATTATTGCTAGCCCGCTAGGGCTGCGACATTCAATTCAGAAAGAAAAGTGCGTCTAGAGCAAATGCCCATCGTATGAAAGCTTATAGTTCGCAGGAGTGCCGATTATCTATCCTCAATCGAGGTTCTAGTGGTTGACCAGATGGAGGCGTTGACAATGCAGAATTGGGACCACGTCAAGGTATTTCATCTCACCGCACAGCGTCTCGCAGCACTGGAAATTTCTCTTTTCAGTTTATTTCTGAGAATCTCAACAAAATCCCTAAGGATTCCCATGACACAGACTTTTCACGTATAAAACCTTGGTATCTGGATGGACAGTGAGCACCTTTGTCTTCATAGGATGTACCATCTCTTAAAGCTATTTCCAGCGCGGAGTATCTTCGCCAGTCTATCCTGCTCTCGGCTTACGAAACACCCGAAACTCGTGCTCTTTACAACGTGCACCTCAAAAATGTTGAAGGGAAAATTAGGCAGGGCAAACGGTGGCCTCCTATACAGGTACCTGAAGGAATTGATCAGGCATTATTTTTTCTTTCCCAACTTTCCCTACCTCAGTCTGACGTGTCCTGTTCAAAGAAATTCGTCAAGTTCGATTGTGTAAATCCAAAGGACGAGCTTGACAAACGTTTCAAGTACTTCACTTCTCAGGTTCTCTTCCCTAATATCGCCCTTCAGGACTTTGTTTCTAATCCCTGCAAGTAGCTCTTACCCTCTATCCTCCAGTCCGCAGTACAAAGTGCCAACACTGTCATCTTCATTCCCTCATATTTCGACTTTGTGAGAGTGCACAACCATTTTCGTAGCCTGAGCGGTGTGTCATTCGCAGTGCTTTCCGAGTATGGGTTTCTAGCTCTACAGTCAGCGTACGGATGCTGATAGCAGGAGAACAGATACTCCAGCAATCAAGACATCTCTCGAGCCCGTTTAGCATTTTTCACGGGCAAGAAGTCGTTCCTACTAATCACCGAACGATTCCACTTCTACAAGAGGTGATTCTGCCTGTTGGAGTTACAGATAATTCTTGCTAAACTCACACTAGGTACAAAATCAGAGGCATCCGGAATCTCGTCTTTTACGGTCCTCCCGACCATCCACAGTTCTACAGCGAGTTTTTGTCTTACCCTTTCCTGGACGATGGTGTCGACAGCTCAGACATCACCTGTCGAGTTCTATATTCGAAATACGACTGGTTTAGACTGGAGAGAATCGCCGGGACGGAGGCTGCTGTTGAGTTGATCAAGTCTGGGTAATTCAGGTACAAAAATATGCTTCCCGAAAATGTGTCACTATCTACATAGATATACAGGCATATTTCGATAAAGTTGTAACCAATTCCTCCTTCTTCTAAGTCAGTACCAGACACTTGCGCACGTTTCGCGCGAACGGAGCGGGAAAACAAACCCGCTTGGCATGAAGGTAGGATGGGTGAGGGTATCATTGTCAACCAACTCTCGTTGGTGGAGCGACTAGAATGAAGTCGTCGAGTCGACTTCAATAGTCGGAACTATCGACGCTATGAACTTCAAGAACACCACCAAATAGAAATCAACCCGCATTCCCTCGACTTCGTCGTCATCACCAGCAGCAGCAGCAACTTTATCATCTTTCGTTGATCCGCCAGATTTCCTACCAAAGGGCCACTTCTTCTTGCTTTCCTTCGGGGAAGTCTTCTGCTGAGCGAGTTGTTCAGCAATAACACTGTTGTTCATGCGTTCAATGACTTTCTTCATTACGCTCGCGTGTTTGCACGGGTGGACGGATGCTGCCTGTAAAGATGAGGAGTGGGGGAATGGCTCGATCGTCACGGTCTTCTGAGCATGATCTGCTGATACGTCTTGGAATATCTGAGACGGAGTCAAAGGAGTTCGGTTCTGGAACGATCCTTTAGCAATGAAATGGACGAAAGACAAGATTGCGACGCACCTCGTCATAACCGATGAGCCAAATGCGAGGAGTCTGATAATACTTGTCATATGTGATCATTACATCGTACGTTCGGACCTGTAGTAAGTTCCCTGTAGCCACTTCCACCTGACTAGAAGAGAATCAATAAGTTAATTCGGACGAATAGAAACCAATTACACACTTAGCACTAATCACATTCGAAGGTGTCGCAGTCTTCGGTGCAGCGGTAGCATCATCACCTTCCTCGAGGCCCTCCTCCTCCATGTCAGGAATCTCGTCGATATCAGGTATGTCGCCGATGGCGGGCACGTTTTCACCCAAGGACATACCACCGACACCCGCTGTGATATCATCTTGTGGCCCATCATCAGGAATATCGTCGATCTCCCCGGGGTTTGCGGCTGAATCTAGATTTGCCTTACGTCCGGCATGTGTCTCGACCCATTCGTCTCCGTCGTCACCAGCAGAGGAGTCTCCGAAGGAGAGCAGTCGTTCTGCGTCCTCATCGGCGTCCGTGTACGCAAGCGAGGTCGCACGACGCAGACATGGTACTCCTCGAGTGACTAGGTATTGCTTATCGGTCGGAAGATAGTCGCGAGCCTTGGATGCATCTCCTTTCTCCCTGAATTAGAAAATATTGAACGGTGTGAAGGCAAATGACTGTTAATCGGTGCCCACCAAGTCCAAACAGGGAACTTGTACGCCAGAAAGTCTCCCGCGGCAACGAACTCCTCTGATAGATTCAGGCAATAAGTTTGCAATGTCAAGCACGATAATATTGTGGCGTACCAGGCGTAATTCGACCGTGCTCCTTGAATTTGCTCTCTTTGAGAACCTGTAGTTCGTTGGTGAGAAAGCGCCACTAAAGGTAATCACAAAACTAGGCACTCCTCACTGGACTCAGATAATCACGGATGCTCCAGTATTGTTGCTATGATTCGAGTGAGCACAGAATTCAGCGCAGTCAACAAAACACACCTGTATCGCATGCATCTTGAGCTGCTCAAGATGAGAAAGATAATGTAGGTTGGGTCAGGGATCGATTCAATTATTATGCCCACGTGGGGAGAGTAAATATATACGGCAACTTCAGACTTTTTCAACGCTCTCTAGAAGGACAGAATAAAGCAAAAGGAGAATAGATACAGAGCTGACTAGAAACATCTAAGCAGCTGCGGAGATGAGAACAGGCTCGGCTTCTGACTTGCGAGATTTCTTATGTTTCTTTTCCTTTCTTCCTTCTGCTTTCACTGTAGGTGCCTCGTTTTCTTGTTGACTATCTGCCTCCTCACTTCTCTCTGCGCCCTTGGATTTTTTTCCTTTCTTTTTTGAATTGTCCTTTTCCTCCGAGTCCTGGCTCTCCTGCTCCTTCGACTCCTTCTTACGCCTCTTTCTCTCTTCCTTCGACTCCCTCACTTCTTCCTGGTCCACCGCTTCCGTTTTTCTCTTCTTTTTCTCCGACTCCATCTCGCTCGCGACTTCACCAGTCTTCGATTTGCGCCGTGACTTTTTATCCACATCCTTCATCTCCTCGTCCTCGTCAGCAGCCCCCTCCTTTTCCCGCTTGTTCTTCTTTCCATCCACAGCGTCTGCAGGCGCACTCGTTTCCGTCGCGGCAGCAGCAGCCTTTGCTAGCTTCTTTGCTTCTTTTCTCCTTCTCTTCTCTTCGTCTGCATCTGCCACTTCCTCTGAGGCTGCTTTTCTCGCCTTCTTGGACGACTTTTCTTTCGTAGACTCTGGATCCGTGGATTCTGTTCGTGATTTTTTGGTCGGTCGGGTCTCGTCCTAGTGGTAAGATATGTCAGATTAGCTATACGATGACGAAAAGTACAAGTACCATTACATCTCCGTCTCCATTAACAGACTTGCGCTTCTTGTCCTTCTTTTTCTTCGCTTGTTCACCGGAAGATCCAGATGTAGCTTGCGAGTCCTGAGCCTGGGCAGATCCAGACGAAGGCTCATTTTCCTGCGTAGTTTCAGGCGTTTTTGTACTGTTAGCAGTGGCGGCGGTAGGAGGGAACGTTGGCTGGGGTTCAGAGGGAGAATACCGCGGAGAGCCCAAGGGTGTATCGTTGGCACCTGTTCCCGTATACATCTGACGACCCCAACCACCGTTATACCCACCCCGCCCTCTTCCTCGACCATTACCACGGAACGACCCTGAGTGGTTTTGCGGCGAAGAAAAGGTATTTTGCTCTGCCGGTTGAGGAGGGTAATGATTTTGAGCTGCTTGGGATTTCTGCAACCGAAAAAAACTTCGAATTCGTCACATAAGACAGGTTGAAGAACGTACTTTGGGACCCTTGTACAGACTCTTTTCGTACTTTTCTGCCTCGCTCACGCATGAGGTATGGCTCTTGTATTCAGCTGGTGAATTGAACGTTTTGCTGCAATCGATGCAGTCAAACCCGGAATGACACCGGCTTCGGTGCTGGTCTAGCTTAGGTTTCTTGACGACATCGTTGCATGCTTCGTAGTGAACGAAAGTTCAATATGTCGGAAAATGAAACAGTAGAAGTTAAATGCTGACCATGACATCTGGAAAACTGGTGTAAACTTTCAATTTGCAAGGTCAATACGAGATCACTCACTGAAAGGATACCATGTTGAGAGATTAATAGAGCTGAGTTGCCGCTGCCTATCAGCTCAAAGCCCTGTGGAAGGCGTAAGTACGGCAAGTACTGTATGTTACCGAGCAAAATTTTTAGGGCCACGTGGATACGTATGTATGATTGGCCTCGATCGAGGAAACTGCCCAGGTTCAAACGTTCAATTATTCAATATTCAGCCCTCAGCGCTCGCTAGCACTTGCCTTCAACTGTGTACTTCATCTGCTGCTTAGAGATGCCAGCATGCTCAAATAACAACCTAATCTATCCAATAGAAACCAGCATATGTACAGTTCACAAAAATTACAGTCCACTATCTTGTCCATCAGTCGCTCATCTTGACCACCCAGGTCTCTGGACAAGCCTGCGATCCGGGAAGCAGCCTCGTCTTTTCAAAATCGTCGACCTTCTCCAATCCTCTGAATATCGTCGACTCTCCCAACCAATCAATCCTCTTCAATTTCGTATCACGGTCAGTACCTGACCGTTGCTTCGCCGCTTTCTCGACCGTCTCCTTGAGTTTCTTCTCTCGCACAATGCAGCCCCACTCTGAGTCTGCGATATGTTCCTGCAAGCCAGAGTATAGCGCGTCCCACACTGCCTCACACGTTATTGGCCCGGGTGACATGATCTCAATGGTCCATGGGAACGCTTTCGATATCAGCCGAATGTGAGTGACAGGGTGAGCCGTAGCAGGTACGTGACGGTAGGCATAGAACGTAGATGCGTTCAGTCCAGTGCGTGGTTTCTGTTTCAGATCGAGTTTAAGAGTCGTGCTATCAGAAGCGAGGATGTGATGCAGATTGGGGTATTTTGATGATCGTACGGGGACTAGATACACCCCGTTCGTAAGTAGCGGAAGTGGAAATACAGCGTTTGGACTTTTCGCACCTGGAGGAGGTACGGGCTGGGTCCATCCTGTAGGATAGTAAACACCAGGTTGATAGTAGGGCTGCTGCCAGTAGTTATGGTTGTTCAAGTTGGCCCAGGGATTCATGATGTTTCTAGAGATATGAGTTCAGCAGATTTTATACGTACTCGGGGCAGTGTGAAGACGGCAACTCTGTGTGAATACGATATAAAAAGTGTCGGTCTTTAGCTGAGGGGAAACTTACTTGCCTTCTGGAAGTGAGCGCAATCAAAGTGGCGAGCGTCAATTCATGCACTGCAACGTCCCACGTGGTCGGAAAATTTGCGCGCGCTAGTAGGCGCTACGTAGTATTGAATGCAAAGAAATGACAGACGCTGGAGGAAGCTGTGTGAAGAGAATTATGGCTCTGAAATAAGGCCGGACGTTGGGTGGGGAAGCCAAAGCATGATGATGATGAGGGCATAAATCATCCGCCTGCGTGCATGTATACAGTATACTTGTCACGTCCTAGCGCTCATAGTGGACATGCAGTGTCTTACTTCCCTGCGGCTGTAAAGGCTTTGCGATGATTCCATTCCCTGTGCGATTCGAAAACAGGGCGTATCATTTCCTAGAATTCAACACGGTCTTCCTGGATCGACAGAAAGGCGGTCAGCCAACGATCCCATCGGACTTGATATGAGCAAACTCACCAAGTGATGCATCGATGAGCATTGAGATAGAGTAGTTACACTGTCTGAACTCGAGGACGTTCACACTCGTGTCTCGCTGGCTAAGTGCCTGCGCAATGGTCAGATGACAGCAGGAATCAACTTTGCTTATGTATAAGGTTACGGTGAGAATACGACTGGGTGTCATGTGAAGAAATGCTATCAAAGCGACTGAATTGAAAAGAAGAAATGATCTTCACGTCGAGTACGTCGAGGAGAACGACGCGAATGGACTGGAGAAAGACGCGACAAGACGCGTCAGAGTGAGTGCCCAATACGAGCAATACGATTGGTCGGATGTAATCGGGATTACGAATCGGAATGATCGGAATTGCATTTTCAAATCACGACCCCCAGGTCACGCCTGCTTTCTAAGAGCAGAAATTCAAACTTTTGTTTCCTTCCTCAACCA
The DNA here is from genome assembly GCA_000296255.1 of Omphalotus olearius VT 653.13. Classification (NCBI taxonomy): domain Eukaryota; kingdom Fungi; phylum Basidiomycota; class Agaricomycetes; order Agaricales; family Omphalotaceae; genus Omphalotus; species Omphalotus olearius. Next base: position 10,328 of record JH814927.1, read on the forward strand.
TCATGTCGATGTCTCTACTGAGGAACCCTCTTCGAAGGGCTGCTTTTACTTCTCTTCCCAGAGCTCAGCTACGGGGTCAGCTACGCATTCAAGTGCGTAGGTTTTCAGAGGGCCCTACCCCTCCCCCGAAATCCAACACTACTTTGTATCTTGGTATCGGTGCGGCCGTTGCTGCGGCCGGTGTTGCCTTCTATGCTTTCAGTGGCTCTGAAAGTACTTCAGCAAAGTCTGAGGCCAAGGCCAACTTCGTCCCTACAAAGGATGACTATCAAAAGGTGCGGGTCACCTCCCGAGTGCATTGAGCTAGTTCTAACTAGCAACAGGTCTACAACAAGATTGCCGAAGTCCTCGATGAGGCTGATAATTACGACGGTGAGTAGCCCAAAATTCGTATGTATGGGACACGCTCTAATGTCTCGGCAGATGGCTCCTATGGCCCGGTCATTCTACGTCTAGCATGGCACGCTTCTGGTACTTACGACAAGGACACCAAGACTGGCGGCAGGTAGAATATTCCTCTATCTCAATGATTAAGCCTTATCTCCTTTACCGTAAAACAGTAACTACGCCACCATGCGTTTCGAGCCGGAATCTCTCCATGGCGCGAACGCGGGTTTGAACATCGCTCGGGATCTTATGCAAAACGTCAAGGCTCAATTTCCTTGGATAAGTTACGGTGACTTGTGGACTCTTGCCGGTGTCGCTGCGGTGCAGGTTCGTCTTCACTTCCAATTACGGTATCTCTTCGGTAGTCTGATTGATTGTTCTGTAGGAAATGGCTGGACCCAAAATTCCGTGGCGCCCTGGACGTATTGATGGTCTTGCAATCCAGGCTACTCCGGATGGCCGTCTTCCAGATGCCACACAGGGAGCTGACCATTTGAGAAACGTAAGGATCGTGTACGACATTTGACATATTTTCACTTACCCGACTTCGTCGCAGATCTTCTATCGTATGGGGTACGTCATTGTCGTCGTTATCTTGTTGCGGTATATGCAAACCAACAAACATTGCCGTTAGATTTAATGACCAGGAAATCGTCGCTCTGTCCGGTGCACATGCTCTCGGTCGCTGTCATACTGATCGGTGAGCTTCTTTGATTTCAAGATAATGAACATACCACTTACATGTAGAATCTAGTTCTGGTTTCGATGGCCCATGGACATTCTCGCCAATTACGCTAACTAACGATTACTTCAAGCTTCTTTTCGATGAGAAGTACAAATGTTTATTGCTTGCCGTTGTTGTCATGATAACTAATATGAGGTGTCAGGTGGGTATGGAGGAAATGGAGTGGTCCTAAGCAGCTTCAAGACAAAGGAACTGGAACCCTGATGATGTTACCGTGAGTTCGTTGCATTGCTTCTTGACGGGCGAGTCTAATACTCTGTTCTTCAAAAGCACGGATTACGTGCTCGTTCAGGACAAGTCTTTCAAGAAGTACGCAAAAGCCTACGCTGATGACCTTGACCTTTTCTTCAAGGAGTGAGTTGTATCATCTGTGTACTCAGCTATCAACTAACAGTATTTCACTAGTTTCTCTGCCGTCGTCTCGCGTCTCTTTGAGCTCGGTGTCCCTACTGAACAATTCGCCTCTCCAGAGCCTTGGCTGATGAAGACCGTCAGCGAGCAGAAGGATTAGTTTTCTTCTCTTGAGACTGCACTGTACCCAATGCAGGGTCGAGGATATAAGAGATCGCTTCGAGATCCTAGATATAGATTTGAATATCTCAGTAGATGAGTTACTAGAGTGTCGACTAGATTTCCGGTAGCGTTGCTATATTGGTCGTTATGTAGTGGATTATTTACACTTGCTATCTTTGCTCTTATAAACGCTGATATTTGCTGCTTTGACCACGCGTAAATTACCGTATGGTAGGTATATGACTGTACTGGTTCTCATTGAAATACTCAAGTTCAATACACGTGTATGGATATTTTATGATTGAATTCTTAAACATACGAACGAATTCTTTATTTATTAGTCGATGCAAAACAAGCCTAATGGATGGATGGAGTGGGGGAATGGTGATGTATGATGTGATGTAGATACTGAGCTACTAAAAATGCAAAGAAACATGCTGAAAATATCAGGTGTCTTGAATCCAATAAATTTCGAGCGATAAAAACAAGAGCCCAAAGATAAAAATATAATCACAGTGGTTGGTGAGACAGACAAGAAATCTATGGGTAGTATTGGCGACAGCGATGAAAGAAAGCGAGAGAGACTACTAAAACAGTGGGTGAGCACAACAACACAGAGAAAAAAAACCAAGAAAAGAGATGAAGGATTTAGATATGAGAGATCAAGCAGCAGGAGTTGTTGGTAAGCTCGTAGCAAGAGTCATAGACATCGCCGAGGCGAATCTGGCGGCCAGATTTGAATCGCTCTGACTACGATCCTGGGTTCGCTCGACCTCTTCATATGAAGGCAAACCACGCATACTCGTCAGCGGCGGAACACCACCAATAAATCCCCTCGAGGCTATATTGTAATCGGGAACCTCGGAAAACGTACGTTGCAGTAACGACGGGGTGTTAATGTTGTAGTCTGTCAACTGCACCATTCGACCGCCTGGAGCCAGAGTCATGGGAGATGAAACGCCAAAATGCATACGTTCTGAATGTGCGTGTACATATGGGTTAGAGCTGGAGTTGGTGGTGGTGGTCAGACTGGAGAGACTGGAGTGAGATCGTGAATGAAGCCAGTTGGGGTGTGTGATGGATGTGAAAGGTTTCATGGTGGCTTTGAATAAACCTTGCATGCCGCGACTTGCATTCCCACTGTGTACATATGTTTCGTTGGGGCCAGCGACATGCAGTGAATGGGGGTTGACATAAGAGGAGTGAGCACCGCGCTCTGGACTAGATGCGCGACTAGATCGTCTACTGGGAAAGGTGCTTGCTGGTCGACTGCTGGGTCGACTGCCCGGTCGAGAGGTAGGATTTGAAGTAGGATCGGAGTGGTCAGATGGAGGTGTCGGGGGTGTGTAAGGCGTTTGCGGATTCACACTGGAAACAGTAGGCGCATCTTGTGACAACGACAAGAGCAACTCTGAATTGACCCAGTCAAGAGGTGTGCTATCACCTGATCCTGGAGCATGAGGCAAATGCGACAATGCGTGAGCATCCAATGGCGAGGAAGCACCGGATCGTGAGTTTGGCCACGGAGAAACTACATCGGAAGCAGCGACAGGACTGACGCCGTCCCTAACCCATGGGTTCGTCACACGCATAGTAGCGCTCTCCGGTAAGTACATATTTGCGACACGATCGCGAACGTGAGCTGTATAACTTGGTAGTTCCATGTCGTCCTCCGTCTCGTTTGGTGGGACTTCAGGCCCACCGATTAGCAATCGTCTGGTGGCAGCGGTGTGCATACGAGCCTCGTCAAGAAGGCGAGTATGAAGGAGATGCAATGGGAGTGAGCAGCGTAGTTCTGAGGTGTGTCCATCAGGATTAAGAATAAGAATGCTCCAGCGAATACGGTGAAATACGGTGATGGGATCTAGACCATGTGTTGGGGTGATAGTCAAAGGAACATGTAGAGTTAGGTATGTCACAACATCATCTTGGCTCATCTCAAATCCATCTGCAGTGTGAGTAGGTCGAGATTCTTGAGAAGGACCGGCAGAAGTTAACGGGGAACTAGAAGGTCCAGGTTCGGACGACTGACTTCCGTGAGGATTGTAAGCAAAATATCCACTTCCCGAACTCGAAGCCGAAGCCGAAGCTGAGCCCGTACTGCGATGACCAGATGATACATTGGGTGTACCGGGGACTGATGGGCCTGGCGTAGCAGCAGGTGTCCGAATCCTAGAATCAGGTTCAAACACTTCGACAGCCTTGCCCCCAACGATCTCGTGCTTCATGCTGGCAACAACACGAGTGTGCTCCTGATGCCCGGTCCGTGTGTACATCTTGGTTGTTTCGTGTATTGAAGTGTTTATATTAAGAACTCCAACTCCTTTCACAAGTGGAGAAAACTTGACAAGAGCTGTAAGCGCGTCACCGGCAGCCCAGGCTTTGTGAGGGATCATGATAGAGTACATCAGCTTTTCTGGCCATGTGTTTTCAATTTCAAGCGTCTGCTGATACTCGAGAGCTTCAGGAGCAAAAGACCGTATGATCGTAACGGGTGCTACTGCCTGAAGATTATGGTTGAGACCAGGTCGCAAGGCATGAGCACGAAGCTTGTAGACGACGGCAGCACCTCCGAAGACATGGCTGCAGATTGATGATGGAAGCGATCCTCCCAATTGTAATTGGAAGGGGAAGAAGTGGCGACCAGCTTTGAGTGTATGAGAGTGTTTCTTCTCGCCTTCGAGGAAAGACCACTCGTGATTGCAGACGATGTAAGTAACAGGTGCAGGGTTCAAAGAGATGCTGAATGTAGTAAAATCAATCAATGGCCACATCAAACAGAAAGCAGTGCGTACGACTCATGTGAGGGAACTGGTAAACGTGCTTTCCCTCTGAATTGCAAAGTAATCTCCTTGATAGACGTAGATTCGGCAAGGTACAGCGCGACTCGACCGGATAGACGTGCCGGTTCAACATCGACGCCGGTGCCCTTGAGGAATATACACTCCTTATCGAGGAGGATTTCAAGGCGAAGGCGCTCCGTTACACGACTCATGTCATGCTCTACAGATGGCGGAGAGAACTGAGAAAAGAAATCATCCTCCTGGTGAGACAGGGCTATATGAGCTGGTTCACGGGTAAGGGGTGAAGAAGTGCCGTTGAGTGCAGAGGTCATAGTTATAAAGGGTGACTACGAAATGGTTAGGACCTCAAAAAAGGATCGAGCAGAGACAGGGGTACTTCTTACATTGCCAAGAAATCTGGATTAGAACTAGACCTGAGACCTACAGAGCAGGCTTTGGTAGAATGGAAGCCTTTGAAGGCTGGGAGATAATTTTGAAAAAAAAAAAGAAAAGGGAGGAAGATGAGAAGGGAGATGAAGGGGTGCAAGTGGAGACGAGCCTTTTGTCCGAGTAGACTGACATGAAAAATGACTTGCAATCGAATTCCGGCAGAATAATTCTTATCACAGTAGCCAATGTTATGTCCATATATAGACTTATGTAATATTTCTGGTAATCGATAACCCATCCACTGTCCGGTCCGGGTACTCTCGGGCACTTCATAGCCAGTTCATAGCCCTCGACCCTAGGCGCTGCTATGTCTGTTTTACTCATTTATGTCTTGTGTTTTGCATCAATCAAGCTCTGCTGTTTCCAGTGCTAGCAGTTTCATATTAGTCTCGTACTGGTTTGGTCCTCAGGGATTTTCGATCTACAGACAGTGACTTTCTTGGTCGGAGAAATTATATATATAGTTTGCTAACCACGATCGTGATCATCATCTTGTCGAAATTTTGTTCCGAGCTGTGCCTCAAGTCATCCAACAAACCAACATCGAAAAGATCCAGAGCGTTTGCTGTCCAGATATAATGCTCTATGAGCTGTGATCTACCTGGAACCTACAGTCTAGATATTTGCCACGTAAATCTTTGCAACCCGACGCTGGCACACGCTTATAGCTAGACGACAAGAGCCCGCGCAACACGATAAACGGCTCTCTCCTTTACGTTGCCACTGATAACAGTAGCGAGAAAAGGAGCGCTCCTCAATCGGGAGGCTTGGCCTATCAACCTCATCCCCATATGCTTCCGCACATTTTCCATCGAATAATATCACTAGAAAATGACAGCTGTGTATTAAATGATTGTGTAGATCCCTTACAAAGATGCTACTCCCCAAACTAGTATCCATCCATGTACTTATGTTTGCTAACGCCGCGGAAAGATATTATTTTTGCAAATAGAAGCTGAGAGCGCCACTTGTATCATCTTTTCGTCTTCTCTGATTGCCTGGCGCTTTCACTTGCCTCGCATCTGCACGTCACGCCTTGTACATTGTGTCCAAGAACGCCGTTGCCATTTCGCTGACCATCGAAGGGCCCACGGCACTAGAATTGCCCAAACCTACGAAGAAGTGCCATGTCATGAAGACAGGTTCGCAGAGTGCAGTTGAGAAAAAGCATACGGAATAGCAGAAATAAGGTGAAGGGGAACAGGCGAAATTCAAAACATGGCAAGTGAAGGAAGTAGAAGCAGAGAATAGAGTTTCATCAAGGAACCCAATCTCAGTATATGTGGCGATCATTGAGAGGACAGAACAGAAAAAAAAGAGAAAAAGACAAATTGAGGCACTCACCGTAAAGTGCAACCATAGTGCCTTTCCCGGACGGGTTCACTTTCGCTTCGTTTATGGCATCTTTCAAGTCAGCAATGAGGGTATCCACCACAGTTATTGTCAGTCTCTGCATAACAACCCCAGAAAAGGCGCGAGTGATCGTAACCGATGTTGAGAAAGACACCGAACAAGCAGGGGAGATGCCGACGGGAACCACGCGCTATGATTAGCGTCAACAAACTTACCAATATGTTCTATTACTCACGGTGCAAGCAATGTGCAGAGCCGGGGGTCCACTCAATGCATTAAGATGCCACCCTCTTTGCGACATCTTGTCTCCAACTTCCAGAATGTTCACCTTCGGGTGCTTCGAACCGAAGGCGACGACCGAAGCTGGGGGTGACCCCAGAATGTAGAGTTCTGGTATTGTCGACACGATAGTATCGGCAATTGTTCTTGCGGATGTTACGATTGAGCGGCAGGACTCTAGATATCCTCTGTAAATTAGGTATAGGTTATAAGCCTCTTCAGAGAATCACCAGGCAGAATCCATACTCATCACCCATATACTGCATAGCAGCCCATGTCCCCGCGATGAGAGCACCCGGTCTTCGATAAAGTTGTCAACTAATGCACGAACCCGAGCAACAGAAAAAATATCGCATACCTGGATCCAGACAAACTTGGGCTCGCATAGACGCCGCCTGGTAGTTGTTATTAGTGCGCCCAGATCAATCAGGATTCAGATCACAAACCTGTCCAGTCAGGATAAACATAGTACTGATACTTTCTTAGTGCCGCATCTTTGTACATTACCACCGAAGTTCCCTACAGATATATTGCTTGAAAGGGACCAATAAGAACAAGATAGCTTTGATAAATTACCTTGGGCGCAAAACCATACTGCAGCAGGCATCAGCTTCGCCACTGTAAAAAGAACAAAAGGTGCCTACTTTGTGGGTATCGCAGCTGATGCTTGTAACACCTTTCACCCGAAAATCAAACGGTTCCAGTTTGTATTTACCGTTCGAACCATCCGCTAAACCAGCTTTCTCGAGGTATGGTACAATGAAGCTGCCTAAACAACAGTCCACATGTAATCCAATCCTGTGCGAGGCTGCAAGAGCTCCGAGAGCGACAATATCGTCCTGGTTGCCGTCAGGGAAGTTGATGCACGAACCAACAAGCTGAGAGTAATGTGAATTAGACGCGAGCAGATGCGAGAAGTATCGGAGGTCTAGATGAGTCATACCATGATTGTGTTGGAGTTTCTGAGTGCGATTAAGTACTTGGCAGGGCGGCTGAGTAAAGACAGAACTTACATCGCTCTCTTGACGCGCTTGATATTGGCTTTACGCGTCACAGGGTCAACAGGGATGGTATGCACCTTGATCTTCAAGTAAGCGGCGCCTTTGTCAAAAGCAGCATGTGCAGTCGCTGGTACCACCCTGTCTGACATGTTGAAGCATTTTAGAGCATGAAAAACAGCAAACATACATCTCAGGCTCTGTGATTCCCTTCACAGCTCGGGCCCAGTCTCGATACGTCTTCACAGCCATGATGATTGACTCTGTGCCGCCAGAAGTCATAGTACCAGCGCCATCCAGATTGTTGTACAACCGAAGGCACATAGCGACAATTTCAGCTTCCATTTTGCGAATGGCAGGGAAGACGCTCGGGTGAAGAGGGTTAGACACGATATAATGCTGGTAAGCCGCGACAATGACTTTCTCCAGGTCGTCCCCGCCATCTATTGATGACGTTAGAGCTACAGAAGAGGATAGAGCGGCATAACACACGATACACGGCGCCAGATATCTTCCCCTGCTTCCAGTCCGAATGACCTGGCATTTCACTATCCATTTTGTCCATTTCCGCCAATATCCACTCTAGGGACTGCCCCTTAGCAGGAAGCGAGAGATGTCGAACAACGTCGGGTCCCTTAGGGACGAGACTGGTTTCGATATCCAGTCTAGCCTTATCCATCTCAGTCTTGACCTTGGCTTGCGCAGACGGAAGCCTAAGCAGTAGGAATATGACACGCTAAGACAGTAATCGGATCAGGAGAGTATCTAGAGGCGAATAGAGCGAAGACGATACCTGAGATACCCATGTATAGATCTCCTTGCACGTCGTGACAATTCCTCGAGCTCTGAGGTGACGCTGCGCCTTGGCCGACTGGGTCAATAGTACATAGATAAACAACAAAGTCTTGGCACTTTCGAATAACGATTGTCTTTGTAAAACTGTTCTTGACACAGCGTCGGTGACTTTTTTCACGGCGGACATGATGGCCTCAGGTCAAGAGCCAGGCTCTGGAACAGAAATGAACAAAAATACAATATAACGTGCCCAGTTTCGGAATCATTCGGCCCGGGATAGAATTGCACATGAAAATGTGGGTCTCTCTAACCCTAACCCATTATCCTCAGCCACCCTTGGTCAAAGCTACGATTCCGAAATGCGAATGGTATGGCGTTCTATCAATGTTGGAATTGCCCCAGTTTCTCTGAAATTTTGTAGCTAGATCAAGAAAAAGAGAACGAGGATGCCGCTGAAGTGACCTGGGGTTCGTCTGCTATTTCGTTCAAGCTCGCTCGACACAGGACTGATTCAATGTGGAACGGTTGGCTCTTCCAGAGGACCAGCAACGCATCAATACTTTCTCAAAGTTGAATACACGTATAAAAGGAATAGAGGTCAAATTAGAAGAAATCAAGGTCAATTCGTTTTGCTCTTGATACACTGGGTACTGATACATTTTTCAACTATAGCAAGAAAAAGAGGCTCTCGATGATCTATCTACAGAGTTAGAACTCGCAGATGAGGATGAACCAGTATTGTATGTTCCCAATCTTGTGTTTCTCTCGCAGACTCTGAAAGCCTCTGGATTGCTCACAGATACAAAGTCGGCGAGGCATTCTTACACATGACCCATTCGCGTGCACTCAAACGATTAGAGAAAGATCAAGCCGACATCGATGCCAGGTTCTCAGTTCTTTCCGCGTCGGCAGAAGAGTGCGAGACAGAGATGAAGAAACTTAAAGTAACTTTGTACGCAAAGTTTGGGAGTGCTATTAACCTTGATGAATGACCATCTAATGATATGATACTCGAAGACTGAGACGCTGCGTTTGAAGTTTTCTGCTTCGCAAAGTCTACCATAGCTCTGAGATGTTGGTACACATCCGACTCCTTGCGACTAGGCCTGAAACTAGGTTCGAACTCGTACCGACAAACGCGAAAACGACGAGCTTCATCGCTGGGTAGTGGGTGTACATGTTCTAGTATCGTACAAAATAGTCACTACGTATTCCAAGCTACATGAAGTATGAAAGTAATACACATCCATGCGAGGCAAAATGCAATAAATACAAGAGAGTTCCATCCTATCCTAAGTGCAGTCCATATCAATTACGTCCAACAAACTACCAGAAGGTTGTTTTGCATCCTTGGAAACGAACTCCAATATGCTCTCAAATACCTCGTTCCGCTGCTGAAACTTTTCTTGAGACAATGGTTCCCCGACTGTCCTCAGTTCCCGCTCGTACAAGTCTTCACTGGCTTGCAAATGCTCAAGATCAATACCGTCTACTGGTTGTGGCAATGAAGCTAGCTCCCTTGAATCATCGCCAGTCCGTTCCTCAGTAGTCATTGAAACCTCTTCCTGTCCCAGACTGTTGTGTGGTTCGACATTCTCTGGCTTGAGAGGTGTGGTCGGAGAAGCCGGTGACGAGTGAGCAAGAAGATGAGTTAACAGGGATCTGAAAAGTTCTGTTTCCTTGGCGTCATCATGATCCACAACACTGGACACTACGGTCTGCAAATAAGTGAGTGCCTTAATTGCTGGCTCCTTTTCGCACATTTCCTTGAAACTACGGCATCATGAGCATACGATACTGTTGATGCCTTGAATGAACGTACTGTTGTTGTCGGATACGATAAGTCGCACGTCGTATGATCTCATTTGGCGAGGGTCTACACGTGTTTTTGTTAGTTGAAAGGCATTCTCATGAAATATTGAGACTGACCGTAATAATGTCATCTTCCAGAAATCGTCTAATCTCTTGTATTTCTCCGTCTCTTCCTTATTTTCTTTGCGACGAGGTTCGGCTGTATCCCTATCCGACGATTGTCGCTCCATAGGACCAGGCGGACCAGAGTTCCCTCCATGCAAGTAGACTGTTTTGGAACTTGAATCATATACCACTTGATGGGCAAATCTAGGTGACGGTCTCTCCGTGGACTTGAGCTCCTCGTTCAAAGGTCTAGGAAGGATTCGGGTCCACTTTCCAGGGTGCGAATAATAATGATAGAGCCAACTCGATGGATCATACGGCAAGTCAGTCGTCGAACCTGATTGTTGATTTCTGATCAAGCCATTGAAGCTGTAAATTCAAGACGTCAGTAAAACACCGAGGAATGTGGCGATTCACTCACACGTAAATTTCGTGCAGATCCGGGTCGATGACTGCTCGTTGAGTGAAACATGCTTCGGGTCCTCCGGCGGAGGTAAAGTTGGAGAAAACCTCCGTTGCTACATTGCTGGCAATATCGTAAACGTACATGTCGGATAAATAGTTCTGATCTCTTTGTCCAGCAAAGATGTATAGTTTTCGTGTGGAAGGTTCTAGCACCATCGAATGGCCTGCAAGGCACCGGTTTAAGTCGATAGAGATAGCGTGAAATCACATAAAGCACTCACCGTAGCGTGAAGGTATTATTCCGGGAGCATGGCTACTGTCCTCTGCAGGCCTGGTGCAAAAGAAGAAATTATAATCTGCTCATGAGAGCAAGCGAAAGAGACTTACTGCAACAGTCTCCATTTGGCCAATCGCACGTCATAGCTATAAAATCCCGAATAACCTAGTTCACCACCCACAACCCTTCCACCGAACACGTATAGAATTTGTGCTTCGCTGTCCATAGCCATTTGGTGGTCAAAGATAACCGGAGGACCACGAGACTGTTTTATTCGGTCAGATCGATTGTGTTTATCATGAAAGTCATGCGCACAGAAGTGTCCAGCGAATCCCATTCCCCAGACTCGAGATGATACCTATAAAACTCAGAACCGATGCTTTTGGTGTTCAAAGTGGGTGTTGCATCTCGAGGACCGCTGTCTTGCTTTGGTTTTAGATCATCCGAGTCGCTCAGTCTTCCAAGCACGTATATGCTGCTTGTTTTCGCGTCATATGCCATCTTGTGGCATGACCTAGGTCCAGGGGCGTTCTGTCGGAGTGATGTACTGCAAGTGAGAAGACGCCATCTCTGTGCCTTGATATCGTACACCCAGAAATCATCCAAACTTTTGTGACCATCCCATCCGCCGAACAAGTAAATCAAACTATTCTGGTGATCAATGCACATTGCGTGACCTCCGCGAGCGGGAGGAATATCACCGTTTGCATCTGTATCACGTATCTGTTCCCAGACGGCGTAAGACTGACATGATTGAAGGTAGTCGCTGAAAAGGCCGGCACCAGACATCCCAACCAAAAGTTGTTCTGCCTTCTCCCAATCGCCTTCGAGGACGACCCGTTTGTGAAGCTCGCTGACGAAGGGATGTTCTGCCTGAAGACCAGAACGAGAAAGTATCGAGTTATAAGGTGTGAAGAGTCGACGTTGTCGCAGATACTTGAGGACATGCTGAAGGACTTGGCCTTCACGAAACTGAAGCCGCTCTTACGATCAATGATTTTAGCACGAAGATGACGAATTACTCACTCGGTCGTACCTTTTTCTCACTTCTTCGACATATGCCTCGTCTGCAATTCCAATCATAGAAACATGCCAGATAGACGTATTGTAGTCTTTGGCGTGAACACTGTCCCAGAACATATTACGGACAACCTTTGAGGGCGAGTAAGAGAATCTCACGATAATGGTTCAATCTTGACATAGCGAGTAGGGAAGTGAAGACCGGCATTATTTGTGTACCTGATTGAAAAGGTTTCTGGTATGGCGTCGTTCTTCAAGGAGGCTTGTACCACCTCGGTCATACGTCCTGGGGTCATACCGACCAAGATCTTAAACTCTTTCATGTTACAAGGATGCGCTGAATGGATACATGAGAACCGCATTCGGGTCGCACCAGGAGCATAACTCACATTTGTAGAGCTATACTCAGAACATTGAACAATGCTTCAGAAGTACAGGATAAACGCGAACTAAGTACACACCTTGCCAAAGGTGATAGTTTCTAAGAATGAACATTAGCGGGAATTCTTGGTAGCCAAGTCAAGAAACCCAACTCAGAACGGCGAGTGCCTCCAGCCGAAGAAGAATCCAATGGCTGGAATTGGGCTGCACTGAGGTACTCCATCGACTGGCTGGATCGCTAGGATCATCGACCAAAATATTCTCAGGAATATAGTTTCCGCTGTATGAGGAATACGCAGCAATTGAGTAACGGAGAGAAACAGAGGCTGCTTCGGACGGCGTGTTCATAGTCAGTCAGAAACTGTGTCGCGCGGTCACGATCATGAATGAAGGTATTCCAGCACGTGCACCCATATATTTCTTTGATTCCTTTCCACCGTCTGACTGCACCATTTTCGTCAGACAATCAGCACGAAATCCCTTCGACAAATTGCTAAATGCTTATGGATTTCATTCCATTGGGGTTGAAGAAAGGACGAGTGGCTTAATCTTATCAGGCCTTTCTCACTGCCGGTGTAAACGCAATTCGTCCTGTTCGCAAACTCTCGATAACCCGAGTGAGATCTTCGTACGCTCTAGTGCTGTATAATTCCTCAATATGCGTGCATTAAGGCCGATAAATGTCCATGTGGTGACCGGTCTCGATGACCCCGCAATCCCACCCGATTCTGAGTCCACGCATATCATGACTGTACGAGTGGTGTGCGGCGGTCAACGCAAGCTTTGTCATTGGATCATCTTTTGCTTACCAGGGAGTTGACAAACTACATGCCGAAAATATCACTGGCATCAAAATTGGAATGTTAGTTGTTCTTATTACATCGCGGCATAAAACATACTCACCGCAAATTGTAGACTCGACACAGGTAAATATCTAGGAGAATAGCAGTAATTTTTTCAATAGCTTGCTCCCAGGGATCGACTATACTCACCCGGCGCTTGGCGGAGGATTTGGCCCTGGCACAAAGTTATCGGTGGGTTCGATCTAGTCGGCGATGATTATGACGGTGGGTTCGCCTGTCTATCTCGTACTCTTGAATTGAAGCGGATCTCATTTTCACATTGCGGACAGGAAGCAACACTCCAGTGCCCGACCCCGATCCGCTAGACCAATGCAATGGTGAATTGTGCCCGAAGCGGGAAAAGAAATGTCGTTGAATCTGGTCTGTCTCGCTTATGTAGGTCACGGCACACACGTAGCGGTAAATTTCTATTTTATTCGTCCCATTTTTCAACATTCCTCATTGCAAAGCAGGGTTTCATAGGTGCTGATCCGTTGGCGAATCCTTTCAAAATCAGAGGTGTCGCGTTTCCTGCTTCAATATCTCCCTATAGAATATTTGGGTGCACTGGTTTTGTTACAGATGATAGTCAGTCCCGAGACATTTCATTGATTTCTCAGAACCTCATTCTATTGGTAGTAATCGTTAATGCACTACTCATGGGTGTTGAGGATGGTCAAGATATCCTGACCTTATCCCTCGGTGGCGCAGATGGTTGGACTGAGTCTACCGTCTCCGTGGTGGCCAGTCGAATTATTTCCATGGGTAGAATTGTTACTTTCGCTGCCGGAAACGATGCAAGTATCTTGTGCTTTTCGATACTGAGTGAGGCTGACCTGTTATTCTGCTGCTAGGGTGCTTCGGGCTCTTGGTACACATCCAGCCCCGGGAACGGTATTGATGTTATATCAGTGGCGAGCGTAGATAAGTGAGATTCCCTTCGTTCGCGATCACAACAAGGCATTCTTAGTATTCCCTTTCCATTTGGTAGCACAGCTGTCGCCATGCAATCTGCAACTATTGAAGGCGCTTCTCACCCTCCGATCGACTACATCCAGCTTTTCCCTTTCGCAGTCACAGGACCGCTGCCCATTTTCCCTACCTCTAATGATACCACCGTCGTTGATGATGCTTGCGATCCCCTACCTGACAGTACACCAGACCTGTCGGGCTTCGTCGTTGTAAGTTGATTAGCACTCTCCAAGCAGATGCGATAGTAAATTCATATCAAGATCGTTTGATGAGGAACTTGTACTTTCGTGAGAATCTTCCTTCACACTATCTGCGTCGCAACAATCTGAGAACTGAATTACAGGTTCAGAAATTGACCAATGTCGCTGCTAAAGGCGGCAATCTTGCACTTATATACCAGTCAGTACTCCGGAAGTGCCCACTGTCCATCACAATTCCTGCTTGTCACCTCTCGAACAGCAATGGCAGCGGCTTCAATGCGTCCTTGATCCAAGCAGCTGACGGCGAATTTGTCAGTAACAATCGTCAATATTAGTATCTAGAATGTAACTCACTATCACCCGCCAGCTTGTCTCGGAATTTGTCAGCGGCGTTTCCATCACGCTCTTGTTTCCTCAGACCGGAGGACTAGGGCTATAGCAGGTGAACACAACTCGCGTCCCTTGTCAATGGCGCGCGGCGTGACTAGATGTAGCTAAATTTTCTGCAGGACAAAAAATCTATCGCTGCTTTGGAGATAGAATAATATACATGGCGACAATCAAAAAGCAGCAAGTGTTATGCGACGCAATTCTGGGATGACGAGTGACATGGCGCCAAGGAAGTTAACAGAAAAGGTGCATTGACAAAGCCGCATGAGGAGCTCCTGTAAGTCAGTCGAGCACTTATATTGCTGCGTTGCGCTTGATGCACCATCCTTTCACTGGACATGCTGCGACTCCCCTTCTTACAAATCTTGTATATTGTATAGATCAACTGGACCCATGTCCATACTTATGCTCTTGCCAATGAAGATGCGATTTCTTCCATAACATCATATAGTCTATGAGTTGTTTCCATGCTCTTACCTCAAGCTTGGACCGACTCACATTCAACTCAACTCATTGTGGATAGCTCTGGGGTTCCCTCCATTCTATGTTTTCCATGACACTGAACAGTTTCGTCGTTGGGATGGCAAGTACATCTGACACCAATGAAGAGATCTGTGAGCGATACGATTCGGATCCTCGGCTTGATAAGGACTAACTCTCCTGCCTTCGTAGCCTCATAAGCTCCTCTACTGTTCAGGATCGCGCCATTCGATTTGTAAAGGCTTATTCGTGAGCATAGGGGCAGCCATAACATCGAGGGTAAGCCAGCGATCAGCTTTTGCAGACTAAATCAGTGTGTTCACTTCTCATGTCGGAATGCCCAGGCCACCAATCAGTCGGTAGCTGCTACCAGAATACACCATATGCATGTCGAAAAGTGGCGTGTTGAGAGTTGCGGTACTAACGGGGGAAAAAAGCAGTAAGCCCAGACATACGAACGCGAAACTCCAAAAGACATTCTAATCACACGTTGCTTATCAGGCCCATTCAAATTGCGAACTATTTTACTGTACAAGAGAAAATCTCACAGGCGGCCACTAGTGCAAGTGCTACATATCTTCAACGATTGCGTGACATCTGCTGACAGGCCAATGGCAACAGCAACCGACCTACTCAATCGGAGCTCCGCTCAAATTGGTATAGATTTTGGCAACTCACATACCCAACCCTTGACACAATGCAATGCAGTTCTACGGCCAATAAAGATTAATGCGGGGTCTACGCTAATCAACGCAACCAAGGAAGATAAATCTTCAGGATGTGAGTTTTGTAATCTTTATAATCAACGTACGTAGCTGTAGCTGGCTGAAACATGAAGGTGACAGGAAGGTTAGACGCGCAAACCGACTAGAGGGAAAGCCTGCAATGCTCCGACTTCCTACATCGAACCGTTCAACGTTTACAATTACACTGTAGTAAGAAGCGCGCCGAACTATGTATTCCATCAACCCAGATAGATGCAATCTCCGGTGCGGTATCTATTATTCTGGACCATCCGGTTATGGAAGTGTCATAAGCGTAAATAACCACACTGCGCAATATTCCTCATACCTTACGCCAGACACCTCATACATACCGTCGTTCCTCATTATGCCAGCAACTTTATGCTTATCGATTCACAGTTCTCTTATGAAATGGTGTGCTCGTACCTGACGAGGTACCACTTAAATGCTTCTGCTATGCAGCTTCTTCGTAGTCCTTGGCCCGGTCTGACCTCCTCTAGCCATGGCTTTCGAGGCGGATGCTACGTCCACATCGGATCACGACTCCGCCAGGAAATACGGCGGCGATGAGCTGACGCTTCCTGTGGCCGACAGTGGCACAGACTCCAATGTCAAGGGCGAGCTCCTTGATCAAGACGTGCCTTCATTTAGACTCTCTACCTGGCTTTTCAATCGCAAATCTTTGAGACCCTATGACGAGAATGCCATCGCGACCCGGCGCTCGGTCTATGATGATCCCGATCTAGCACAATTCTACTGGCCCAAGAAAGAATACGAGAATCTTCACCGCTTTGATCCAGATGCGCGCTGGACACATAAAGAAGAACGGGTAAGTCTAACATGTACTACTTCTGCTATGTGCTCGCCCATTTTAAAGCTGGCTGTGTCCAGGATCTGGTGTGGAAATTAGACTGGAAAGTTATGGCATGGGCGGCATTAAGCTTTTCTGCATTGAACTTGGACCGGAACAATCTGAGCCAAGCCAATACCGACAATTTCCTCCCTGATCTGGGTATGACAACCAATGGTAAGAGAGATGTTTCTACGATCCTGGTTTCCGTCTCACACACTCTTTTCAGATTTTAACTGGGGTAACACCATTTTCCGGCTATTCTTTCTCGCCGCGGAGCTTCCTTCTCAGTTGGTCTCAAAGAGGGTCAGTCTATTATGCAAAATTTCTTTCAGAGTCTCCTTGGGCTCACCAAAACAGCTTGGCCCCGATCGTTGGATCCCAGCGCAAATGTGCTTATGGTCCATTGTGACATTATCGCAGTATTGGCTCTCCGGAAGGACGTCTTTCTTGGTAACAAGGGCGCTTCTTGGGTAAGTAAGGAGGTTCTGAACGAGAATGCACTACTAATTTCACGTCTAGTTTTATCCAGGGAGGGTGAGTGCTGCTGGAGTCAAACCAGAACCCCTCTAAACCTTCCTGACAGTTTCATTCCTGATCTCATACTCTACCTTTCATGTGAGTTCTGCTTATCTTCATGCTGTGGTGAAGTTGTTACTAAGATAGACTCAGACTTTTACACGAAGAACGAACTTCCCCTGCGCCTGTCTCTGTTTTGGATGTCGTCAAATCTGTGTTCCATAATTGCCAGCTTCATTGCCTTCGGGGTTTTACGCCTGCGAGGGGTATTAGGACGTGCCGGCTGGAGGTACGGGTTTCCCTTCAGTCGCTGAAAATCTGTCTAGACTGATGGTATTCTCCGATACTAATAGATGGTTGTTCCTCGTTGAGTAAGCTAACAAGTCTTCAGGTGATCCTGACGAATATACCTGTCGTTTTTATTGAAACATAGAGGCTTGATCACTTTGATCATTGGACTAGCGACATTTTTCCGAATGCCTCCGTCACCGACCCAAACGAAAACATGGTTCCGCCCTAATGGCTGGTTCACAGAGAGGGAGGAAACAATAGTAGTCAGCCGTGTGCTGCGTGATGATCCCACTAAGGTTCGCTCCCAAAGGCTTTCAGATTGTTTCCGAGTCTTTGATTGATCTTCACTTTAGGGTGATATGCACAATCGAGAAGGTTTAACTTTGAGGAGATTGTGGACTGCTGTGAATGACTACGATCTCTGGCCCGTGTATATCCTGTGCGGATGATAATTCAGTCTCTACCTCTCTCGTATGCTGACGATGTTCCTGGCTCCTAGTGGACTGATGTTCGGCATACCCAACGCGCCACCCCAAACTTATCTCACCTTGTCCCTCCGCAAGATTGGGTGAGTTTCAAGGCCGTACCGGCTCACGTAGTTCTACTTACCACCAGCCCATGACGCCCCTTTGATTTCTAATAGATTCAACACTTTTGAAACCAATCTGCTCACAATTCCCTCCACTGTTGCTGGAATGATAACGATGTTTGGCATAACGCTAATCTCAGAAGTGGTGAATGACCGAGCATTCGTAGCTATGGCTGAGGACCTATGGACTCTCCCATTTCTGGTTGCGATATACTGTCTTCCACAGAAACCGAATCAATGGATCTATTTCGTCAGTTACTCGCCCGTACTTTCCTTTGCGAATTCCAGAATACTTAGGAACTCTAACGTAGGGTCTGGCCTCAGGTCTTTTATCATATCCGTCAGTACCTTGCAGTATCGTCTTGCGACGTCTGTATGACTGATGCTGAGCTACGACAATTTTAGATATACGCATCCTATTCAGGTAGTTTATACCTTGCACAGTCCTTCTTGGAGTTAGTTGACGTCTCATCACACGATACAGGTTGGATGGTGCTCGCGAAACTCCGGAGCTGTCGCTAGTAGGACAGTCAATGCGTCGCTGTACAATATGTTTGTTCAAGCCTCAGCGGTAATATCCTCACAGGTGTACCGCGCCGACGATGCTCCTCGATGTCCGTTCTCTTGTTTGACGTCCAATTTGAATACATGCTGATGTGTAGCTTCTTTAGACCGTCGAGGCAACCTCATTCTCATCATCATCTGTTGCTTCAACCTCCTTGTTTTGTACCCCGGCACGAAAGCATATTACATATGGCGAAACCGTCAGCGTGACAAAATATGGAATGCTATGACTGCAGAGGTATGCGTGTTTTCTTACTTTGTGAATGTATATGCTCAAGGATTTGGTAGGAACGTAAACACTACCTCAGCACTACTACTGATGTAGGGAACAGACGGCTAGACTTTAGATTTGCGCATTAGTGCCCAGTGCTTCAATTCACTGTGTGATTTATGCCCAATGGAAAGTAAATGATGTGGATTGCTACATAGTAATCCCAGTGGGAAACAGTGTTCGTGCATCAAGCGGAGTCTGACTCGGAAGTATTTGCGCCATTTTTTTGAATTGGAAGTTGAACGTTGAACGTTTTGAACGGCGACGCCAAAATACTGTTATTCGGAGTAATATACTGGTAATACATATATCAGATTCCTGAGCGTAAAGCGTTGGGGACATGTCAGAGTGACAAGTCATGACCGTGTTTTGATCTCGTGCTTCGTCTTGCTCAGCTTCTCTTAAAGACTCTTTCCGACTACTTTAATGGGTAATAGTCCTGTTCAAGCCGCAAAGGTCTGCAAAGCAAGATACACGCGTGGAACGTAGCAATGTAACCCTTGACCGACAAACTCCCGTCAAAACAGATCAGTTCCAAAAGCAATGTTTGACTGCCGTCCCTGACGACGTTCTCCACCACGTTCACGGTGATGTCCAAGAGCAAGTCAGTATGGTGAAGGGTGTAAAGTCTGAGAAGGATGGCTATGAATCTTCTGTGCAACTGCTAAACAAGATTGTGGCATCACTGAGTGCGACATTCAATTTTACCTTTACCATTTCTATTAATGCTTGACTAGAGAAACACTACCCCAAGGCGTACCAAAAGTTGGAAGCGGTTACTTTCATAGCCAAACCTGGCCAACCGCCCTGTCATCATCCTCGATGTTATTCTATCCGCCCCGATATACTTGCGCTTCAGGAGCGTATCCATGAACAGCTGGAAGCGACATCTCAAACGCCGTCTTGGCACCACCTGCTGTCCGTTGGGGAATGGAAACCTTGCTCAACGATTTCTGGCGCAGAGAGCGGGCAAGAACGAGGATATGTGGGATGCGCCACACAGGCCCGTCCTGATAATCCGAGCATTTTGGGGATCATCATGTGCCCCGAGGTTATATTCTGAGTTGGGGGAGTCCTTGCGGCTACGTGGTCACTGAGCAACTTGCATTCACGAATATCGACCTCCTCATACGGTATGTTCATTCATTACACGTGCGCTGCCAGCTATCAGCTTTGTGGACCGGGCGAGGTGTATCACTCTGGACACCACGACTGGCCCAAATGGTGAACCTCGCTGGCTCATCACGGATCGAGCGCATGAGATCAGCAATCAGTCATTCTCATGATATTCATTGGTTCGCCTTTCACTCGCATGACGACTGTTTTTATCAACGCGGACAACGGGCCACTTAGAGTAGTGAAGATCATGTTTCCGAATGTCAACCTTCGACGTGAAGTGAACCTATACGACCTGCTGGGTGAGGACGCGCCTGGATGGCCTCTACGGGTGAAGCCGGAGGATAGCAAATTCGAACTCCAGCCTTTGCCTCCACTGGACTTCGACAGCGCCTTTTTCACTCAGCGAGGGAGAGATTGGCGTGTCTTTAAATCAACTGGAAACTCGTTTGAAAAATGCGAGTCTTTGTCAGAGGCAGTCGGAGTAATATACGATGTAATAGAAGGTCAGTGAAATTCTCTTCGACAAAAGCACTCAAAGTCCTCATTACTGAGTCTTCAGCAAACCGCTGGGAAATTGCCAGGAAGCGAGTCCTTCATCGTGATATCAGTCCACGCAACATTCTTATTCACCCTCAACCTCCTTCTTTGCCAAGGATGGTGCTTGCTTCATAAAGGGCGTCTACGACGGGTAGTTTATGAAACCGGTTGGGCTTATTTTACCCTTACTAATTCAACTTGACAGCGTCACAAGCTCTCCATCGCTTTCGATACTTCTCGACCTGGATAATGGTGTCAAGCTTCCATATAACCATCTGTCGCTCAAGGAATTCCACGACTTGAGAAGTAGCGATAGCCGTGAACTGAAAGCCCTCACGGTAAATAGGCCTTTCAACATCATTAATTCCTCTATCTTATTTATTTTAGGGGACACCAATGTACATCGCTCGTGGACCTTCATTCGGCCAATATCAACTAGATATGTCGCGCATCTTCGGCGATATGCATAAGATTGAACCTCACGAAGCTTTAGAACTTTACTTGAAAGCGTACCCCAATGATACTTTCCGCGAGCTGAGCGGGCCAATTGGACTGTACGACGAAACTCTTCATGCGGAATGCCAACAGGGACTGTCTCACACGTCGTATCTGATTCAACGGCCCTGGCACGACGCAGAAAGTGCGATGCTTGTGTTCTTGATCTTTTTCTTACGCTGCAGACCAAAAGGCTCGGCTCCCGAAGGCGAGAAAGAACTTCACACTATGCAGGACATATATCTGGGTCTCAGACGATCTGCAATCGGCAGCTCACTTGATAACAGACGGTCTCTACTCCGACGTGAGAGAGAATCTGGAGATCTTTCCTACACATTGGATTACAACATGTAGCACCTTCTCTATCGTTCCCATGTGCGAAGCTCTAGAGGTCGATTACGAATTCCTGATTCCTGCTAAGGGCGTAGATCAGGTGCTTGTGTTGCATGAGATCTTTCAACGGCAACTTTTCTCGCTCTATTACAAACTACGCAGGGGGCATCTGCAAGATGTCGAGTTTGACACATCTCGCCTTCGTCCGATCGTCAAAAATGACAATAGTAGGCCGGTGCACTCTGTTGATCATCTCAGTTCGAGCAGGTACAGCAGTGATATGAAACGCAAAGACGCGCCAGGTATGTCTTCTCTAAATCTGGCTGAATTCATTCACCCTGATCAATGTATCTAGATGGCGTCGCGGAAGCACATAGCGATAGTCAGAAAAGACCTCGTTCAGGGCGTTCGTCTTCGTCGCGGCTGCAATCACAAACTTAGCCTCCATCATATAAGCGACGATAGATGCGGAGGAACGGAAAGCAATTATGCTTGAACTTCACCAACGGAGTAGCACGCTGATAGCACACTGAGTGCAAGACCATTAGATTTCTGGATCTTAATTGTAGCAGAAGACATGGACATTCTATGTAGTACTGTATTATTCTTTTGCTTTCACTTCGCTGTCTTGCTGTAAATCGCTTATACGTAGTCGAGGAGATACTTATGTAGCCATAACACTATTACCAGTGGTTCAATCAGTATAAGATGATAGCACTGACCACTTTTCCGGCCCGAGCGTCGTTTGCTGTCCAGATGGCCACGTGATTCTACCAGCTTCGAAGTCCTTCATTGACTTGCACTGACTCTGAGGGAACAGTCCTGAACAATTCAATTCACTTTTCGATGTTTTGTCGAGCTGGTCTATAGGGAAGCAGATGAGATGCGAAAAAAGCAGGTGGCAGTTCTGTGGCAGTTTCTCCGCCAACACCCTAGTGGACCAAGCATGGTGAGCCTGAGCTTCACTGCCATGGGTGAAATACAGTCGGTGACGTGACTAATGTCTATTTCTAGCAGGATAAGAGGCTATAAACTGTATCATGTTATTATTATTTCTGTGTCCTTGACTTGGAGCTAGAAATGGGACGCGTCGGCGAAACTCAAAAAGCAGTTTTTTCGGAGTTACACTTTTTATCGCTCATGCAACAGAATTTAGGAAAACGACACACTAAACCCAATAGAGGCGGTCTCAATCGATGATGCAACCGCGCCATGATGATGTGCATGAATGCTCATGTTCAGATTTCAGCGAACAATGTAGAGCTATCTGACGGTCGACTATTCACAAATTTCCTTGACGCACGAGTGGGAGCACACTGGTCAATCTTGTACGGATCAATTGCATCCATGCCTTACGTTCTTGTCGATGAAGGCGCCATTCAACTCCACAGTATTACCCCGCCTATAAAGCCAGCTCAATGTCTCCCTGCACTTGCCTCGACTTAAACCGAGATATGTTACTCTCTTTCACTCGCTTTCTCGTTGTGTGTTATGGAACAGTTCTGGGCACCCTTCCGATCTATGTTTCCGGCAGATATACAGATGAGTCTGTGACACCGAACAGATTCATCATTGAGATGGAGAGTGCACCCAACATTCAATTCAAAAGATCCGTAAGTTACAGGGCATTTCGGCTTGATTAGAGCTGACTTTCTGCCTTTGTAGCCCCATGAGCAGTTATACTCTTCCCTTCGGGATCGTGCTATTCTTTTTGAAGTGGATAAGGAATATGACTCTGAAGGTCTATTTGTTGGGGCAGCAATAACATTGAATGTATGCCAGCGATGATTCTTCAATCGATCAGCTTGCTGACTACTCGTTCCAGAACGCTCAGGTAGATAATTACTCAATGGACTACTGGGATGCTGATCTATCAGCTGTGTGCAGGATGTCGCGGAACTTCTCAAGACAGAGGGAATCAAGGCGGTACGACCAATACAGACGTATAAACAACCAGAGTATCTTGAATTCTTACTCTGAAAACTATTGACCCTAATCACGCATTGTTCATCAGACCTGTCCAAATATCAGCTATTTCCGGCAATATTTCTTCCCCTGACATGGAGTCCGCTCATATCATGACAGTTAGGATGCAATGTTTTCATAGATTGAAAAGTACTGAGAACCTACAGGGGGTTGACAGATTACATGCTGAAGGTATTACCGGAGCTGGAGTGAGCGTTGGGATGTGCGGAATTCTTGTTGGTTAATCATGCGCTCTTGCTAAAGTATTGCTCCTCAGAATCGACACTGGTATGATAACTCTTATATTTTGATCCTATTTTTATTCTAGGTCAACAGGCATCGATTACACGCATCCTGCACTTGGAGGTGGATTTGGGCCCGGATATAAGGTAGCTGGCGGATATGATTTTGTCGGGGACAACTTCACAGGTACCAACACACCTGTCCCGGATCCAGATCCTCTAGATCAGTGTTATGGTAATGACATTCTCTATCTTTCATTTGTACATGTGAGCCTTACGAGCACAAAACGAATTATAGGACATGGGACGCATGTTGCTGCAAGTTATTGTATCGTTTATTGTCATTCAAGCACTCACAAGAACTACGTGTTTAGGGAATTCTAGCTGCGGATCCATCAAACCCATACAATATCAGCGGTGTTGCATACTCTGTATCCATATTTGCATATCGAGTTTTTGGTTGTTCAGGCACAACCACTGATGACAGTGAGACCCATCTCAACTAGCAGTATTGGTCGAATCTGATCTATGTATCAAATTTGTAGTTATTGTAGAAGCTTTGCTTCGTGGGGTACAAGACAAGCAAGATATTCTGACAATGTCTATCGGGGGTGCTAGTGGATGGACAGAGGGAACAGCATCTGTCGTTGCGAGTAGAATTGCTTCAACTGGCAGAATTGTTACGATAGCTGCCGGAGACGATGTAAGCTTTGCAGTGACAACAAAGGATGACACTTATGCTCATTTAAATTCTGTAGGGAGCATCCGGTTCGTGGTATTCCTCTAGCCCCGGGAATGCCATAGATGCCATCTCGGTGGCCAGCGTTGACAAGTACGTTTAAATATTTCCTGTCATCAAACAACCCTCTCATAAATAGATAGTGTAGACCTTTATCTCAACAGTGCTACTGTGCAAGGAGCGCTTCATAATCCTATCACTTACTACAGCTTCGCTGTCTTTCCGTTACCCGGTCCTTTTCCGATTTATGCAACATCCAATGACACGACTGTGGTCGACGATGCATGTGATCCACTTCCAGATGATACTCCTGATCTCTCGCCTTATCTGGTGATCATCAGGCGAGGGACTTGCACCTTCGTAAGTGCCTGTATATATCTCAGTCTGTGGCAGACTCACAGTCTCTTGCAGGTACAAAAGCTGACCAATGCAGCAGCAAGAGGAGCCCTTGCAGTCCTCATCTACGAGTACGTAGCCTGCTGCCTATCTTTTCGACTCCTGATCATTTGAATATCACACTAGCAACGGGACCGGGTTTGGCCTCATCAGCACCGGCAACTTCACCAATGTATCTCTCATTCAAGCTGAAGACGGAGAATTTGTATGCACAACATCGAATTGCTTTCGGTGCTGTAGTGCTAACACCGGTGTTGCAGCTTGTCAAGGAGTTTGCAATTGGAACACCCATCACTGTCTCGTTTCCTCAAGATGGTTCCGGCTCTACACAATATCCTAATAATGCTACCGGCGGTCTGGTTTCTTCTTTTTCCAGGTAAGCCAAATTGATCTAGAACGTGATGGAACACGACTGAGCGAGAGTACGTTGTTTCTAGCTATGGACCAACAAATGATCTCTACTTCAAACCATCCATTGCAGCTCCTGGCGGTGATATCATGTCTACCCTGCCCACGACAAGAGGCTACTATGGGATGGCCTCAGGTACTTCAATGGCATGTCCATATATAGCTGGTAGTGCTGCACTATTATTATCCGTGAAAGGAGCCTCGATGACAGCCAAGGCCGTTCGGAACTTGCTTGAAAGCACAGCACAGGTTGTACCTTCTTCCTTCACCGACGGCGATCCATTGCAGACGGTCAGCCAGCAAGGTGCCGGATTGGTGAATGTTTATGATGCAATGTACACTACAACACTCGTTTCTCCGGCTGCTCTACTTCTCAATGATACTGCACATTTCCGGGAAAAGTGAGTACACTTGGAGGTTGAACGACTCTCAAGCTCACATCCAACCATGTAGCCAGTCATTCACTGTTCAGAACACTGGAAACACCACCAAGGACTACAGCTTCAATCATCTGCCAGCTGGGACGGCTATTACCATCCAACCGGTGAGAGTTCTTTTCTTTGTATAGCGTAGGGTTTGACGTATTTTGTTCAGGGCACTGCCATTCCAGCCAGTGGGCCGGTTCCCCTTAACACATCCTATGCGGGCGTCGGTGTTAGTCCTTCTTCATTCACCCTATCCCCAGGGCAAACACAAGCGGTCTTTGTCAAGTTCACACCTCCTATTGACGTTGACAACACCACGCTACCGGTGTACTCTGGCTTCATACAGATCATTGGCGAAAGTAGGAACGGCACCAACGATATCAGCCATGTGACATACATGGGTGTTGCTGGGTCTTTAATTGATCAACCAGTTCTGGATAATACAAATATTGCCTTAGGAATCCCGCTTCCTGCTGTCATAGTCAATGGAAGTCTGAACGAAGTACAAGCTGAGGCTAGAAATTACTCATTTGCGGGTTCTGATTACCCATCCGTATTATACAGGTGAGTGGCACTACTACTAGACACCTTATGATATTCTGACAAGGTCGTCCCTTAGGCTTGTTTTTGGCACCTCTTTGCTACGTATCGATCTGGTGCCCGCTGACTTCACTGTCCACAATCGAACACTAGTTATACGCACCGGCTCCTCATTCTCGATCGCACAGCACATCGCCACTGGATCATTTTTGGATGTTCCTTCAATAGGTGTATTGTTTGAGGAGGATTATGTAAGTCGAAATGACAATGTCAGTGTCTTCCATCTCAATTCCGCTCGAACGAAACCATTCATTGTGCCTTCTAGGTCACAAATTCGTATTACACCTCAAATTTCACTTC
Organism: Omphalotus olearius VT 653.13; assembly: GCA_000296255.1. Classification (NCBI taxonomy): domain Eukaryota; kingdom Fungi; phylum Basidiomycota; class Agaricomycetes; order Agaricales; family Omphalotaceae; genus Omphalotus; species Omphalotus olearius. Next base: position 36,901 of record JH814927.1, read on the forward strand.
TCCAACATTTGCCAATGGCACAAGAGTACCGAACGGGATATACAAGTTCATTCTGCGTGCGCTCCGCCTAACAGGGAACCCAACGAATGAAGACGACTATGATACATATCTGAGTCCGCCCATCGGTTACAATGCTACCTCGGAGTAGACTTTCAATCTTTGTAGTCCTGAATTTGACGACATCATCACCATTTCTATGCTCCCGACGTCGTTGTCTTTCGTATGGGCTCTGTGCGCCCAAGCGTATCTCTATTTCTCCGATTCTGACACAGTCGGATCATGTACTTGGAAGTCCAAGTTCAAGTTAATTCTAGCATGGTGACCGCCCGAAGCCTGAGGCTCTAGTGGGTTAAATTTGATGAACCCAGCTTGGTATGGACGCTGTGCCGGCCACTTGATTCTTGAACGAACTTTCTGAGCGCATGACCCCTTTCTACCGCGTTTTCGCGCTAAAAGTGAACCTTGAAATTTTTTCTCTAGAACTTTGACAGCCTCTTTAAACTCAGAATACTCAAAGCTTGTGTTAAATGTTTAAAATTGAAGCCTAGCCTTAGATCAAATTCAGAAGTTGTGTTGAATGTCGGTTGAATGGCCGCCAAGTGTCATAATTCGCACAGCCACATAGGTATGAGCTCCAGGTTCAAAAATTTTAGCACGCGACGACAGCATCTTTCTATAGTTCTCAATCACACTAATTGGAATCTTCTTCGCAATGGTCCTCAATTCCGAATGTGCTGTACAGGCTGGTTATACCTTAATGTGTACTCTCTGCTGCGTTCAACTAGTATTCAATCTGTTTGCTTGCGCGCTAATTCCATGATTCTATAGCTGTACAGCGTGGCAATCACCTGTCGATACGCAAATTCTATGAAATACATAGCTCTACAGCGTGGTATTCAGCCGTCGATAGGGATTATATAAGTTCGCACTACTGGGTTTTCGAATGTTCATTGCTCACACTTCGTGGGATTGCAATCTTTGACCTCTCAATTGTGCATATAACTACGACGCGCCATTATGAGCTTGGAGTATGCGGAACTTTCAAGCTTATACTCGGCTGCTGGCACCTATACCTCATCATCGACTATCCTCGGTCCTGGCGCCCTCAGTGGTAAAGCTATCAAGAAACTAGGGCTGGCTGTCATCAATGGATTAGACTCTATAATCTATCGTCGGCGACTCGCTCAGATAGAGAAGATTATGAAAGACGGAACAGGTTCGATCTCAAGTGCGGACAGTAAAGATAATATGCAATCCATCTGTGGTGATTTGCTTGAGCTATCACGGCAAGTATCGTATGCTGCTATGGGAGATGTCTTTGCTAACTTGTCGTCACTTGCATTCAGCCCCGCGTACAGTTTCTCGATACGAACCAGAGCATTTCGTCTCATCATGGAAAGGATTGGTTCCTTGGAAATCGAAGAGCTCGCCTCCTCCGTAGTGAATGGATCCTTATCAGAGGCTTACCAGCATTTAGTTGATGTTTTAGCTTGTCTGTGGGACAGGTACGATGCCGCAATCCAGTGCTGCCTTGATGAGACTGAACGTCATGACAGATCGGACCTCGCGACTGTTCTTAATTCCCCGATTCAGAAACAGCTGGCTACGCTCCGCGCGGCAGGTTTGTCGGCTTACGCTGGTCTGGGACAAAGTAGTGAAGCGTCGAGGGCAGTTCTTTCTACTGCCTTTGTCACATATATCTCCCTGCTCGCGGTTCTTGGGGACGTTCACTTCTCACGAATGCTCGTGGAATTGGACATAGTCGGCTTTCTGTCTGATCTTGACCTCAGCGCATGCTCGGAGCAAGCCCAGGTGGCGGTGGTATGCAGGCTACTTCTTCACATCTTGCAGGAAACGTTGCACCCGATTACTGATTCTGCTGCTCGTATATCTGTATCTACGCTTCTTTCTTCACTTGTACCCCCGGTGGAACACCATTATGAACAGTCACCGTCAGAACCGTCTGCCGGTGATCCCAGTACAGCCTCGTCATGGGTCAATGGTATGGAATCACCTCCGGACCTCCTTACCGCTGTTCGCGAGGTCATTTCGAGTGCGAAGACGCCTACCAGAGTGTCGAGCGAAGCGCAAGTAAGCAAGCAGTCTGAGATAAAGTTGCTTCTCCTTGGGTCCGGCGAATCTGGAAAGGTATGCGTAACGCGAATCCTAGCACTCACGGTATGCTGATGGTTCAACCATTAACCAGACAACACTGCTTAAGCAACTGATGATTGCACAACCATCGCGTCAGATCATTCGTAACGAATACGTGGAATTTCTGGTGCGGGACATTCTGCGAGCCCTTTCAAAGCTTATAGACCATGCCTGTGAGCACGGTGCCCTGTGGGGAAAAGGGATGAGACCAGAGTCCTACCAACACCATAGACTATGGCTTGAGAAGATTAAAACCAGGTCTGAAAGCTCAGACGTGCTTGCGGACTTGATTCAGTTCGTACGCACAGACGTCGTGGAGCTGTCGTATATGCGCCAGGTGTTTCGCGACGAGACCACGGACTATTTTGTGGATTTATTAGCTAGGATTTGCGAAGAAGGGTCTTTGGTACCAACCGATGAAGACATTGTCCACAGCTATATCATGACGACGGGAGTTTATTCAGAGCTGTTTTCCATTCAAGGACAGGTCTATAGAGTATTCGATGTGGGTGGACAGCGGGCAGAGAGAAGGAAATGGATCCACTGCTTCGATGGTGCATCAGTGGCAGTGGTAGTGGCGTCACTGAGCGACTATGATCAAGACTTGTATGAATTCTCTTCTGAGGTACGTGGCATTCTCCAAGTTGTATACGCCAGTGACAGATTCCGAACGTTGCAACATATTACCAGAATCGCATGGATGATGCTGTGATAATATGGAACTCTCTTTTCCATTCGCAGTGGTTTAAGGATGCACCCATGGTAAATAAATCTTTTTGTCTTGCCTCTCAGGTCATCTTACGAATATATGCCAGGTTCTTTTGCTCAATAAATCAGATGTTCTTGCAAAAAAGTTATCTACTTCTCCCCTTGAAACATATTTCCCAAATTACAAAGGAGGTGCAGACTACGCTGCCGCATCTCAATATATCATGAGACGATTTGTTGCACTCAGCACGGGAAGAAAGAACTTCTACATCTACATCACTTGTGCTACTGACGCTGTAATGACAAGAAGTAAGACTATCAACTTCAGTGGCTCCATGCCTGGCAAGCTGATCGTCTTCTATTACAGACTTATTTGACGACATTCACCAGCGGGTGGTGCAGAAAAGGACACTACCTCATTTTGAGGGATTGATGTATACACCTGAAGACGAATTCATTGGAGTGGCTATGTAGTGCAAATCAGAACAAGACCAATGACCGAGGGATCTGCTTCAGGTGCCGGAACAGCACCGTCTTTACTGGGGAAGGGAAAACTGTCACGTTTGCAAAGTCATTTCAATACTGTATTTCTACTTATTTCGCTAGATAATACATTGTATCTCTAGTCAAAGCTTACTTCCTCGCAAAGGCTTGGTACTTGAAGTTCGTGATATGCGTTGTCCATCGTTCCAACTAGTCCTTAATGATTCGAGTAGGACACTCCACAACACATTTGCTAGTCCTTTAGGATCTTGCTGAACAATCTTCGGGAAGCCGGATTCAATGAATAACTCATCACATTCACCTTCCACCTTCATCGCAAATAAAGAACTTACCAGATGGCCTACGGCCTTCATCCTCGTCACCGAAGCAAATGTTCGCCATTGGGAAGGATCCTCAAGTGCATCTTTAGTTTTTCTCGAGCTTAATACGAACAGCAATGAGTTATATTCACCCGGGTCGAAGGAATAAAATGCATGACATACAACATATCATCGACATCGCCCCAAATTAGATGTACACCCCCGGCCAACCCACCCAACAATCCCAAATTCTCTCCTGGCCCTACACCACCGATCCGAGTCTGATCACTGGGACTTCTGGACGGGCTGTCATTCATTGTCAGCTTTCCGCTGCTACAGATTTGGTTCAACCGCCATACAGCAGGAATAGCCTGCTGCATTCCGCGGGTATACGCAAGTATTTCGATGACCTTGGGAGTTTTGAGTGTTACAGATTTCAAAGGGGTGACAGGGGAAGGCTCGGGATGTGTTGGGTCGTTGTGTAGAGTTGTCTGCTCCTTGAGCCCGTGTTCCTAATTCATGATATTCATGAGCGCCGAGCATCACACGAGTCCAGAGGGATATGGGATTCAAATACCCACCACGAAAGTATCTAATACGTCTTTATCCCACAAACACCACGGCATGCGTCGAGCGAGCCAGCCTCGTGCTTCCTCACGGTTTACCCACACATCTCTCCTCGCGGGCATCATCCGTGCGATTGCGTGGTAGACCTCAGTCTGGTGTTCGTCAGCCATAAGATGCGGCGGGCAGATGGCTGGCTCGACGAGTACGAGAGCGTGGAATGCGCGCGAGAGGCTGTGGGGAGTGGGAAAGAAGGATGTTGCGAGGACTCTATGCGACTAGAGTAAGCAGAAGAAGACGGTGCGATGAGGTGAGGTGAGGGAGACGTACGCGGCACAAGCACTCGCGGAATGGGCGACCAACACGAACTTGTCGTTCCTATACGAATCGTCTTTCCCTAGTT